>PRKT01000061.1:183155-212466 GCA_003671525.1 Saccostrea glomerata | reverse complement strand
TTTCGTTTCGTTTCGGTAGGTTTCGTTTCGTTTCGGTAGATTTCGTTTCGTTTCGGCAGATTTCGTTTCGTTTCAGTTCGTTTCGTTTCGTTTCGTTTCGTTTCTATTTCGTTTCGCACTTTACAGGTACCCATGTCATGCAACCTCTTGACAAGGGTGTGTTTGGCCCACTTAAGGCAAGATGGCATCAAGTAGTGAGAAAGCACACTCGTGAAAATCCAGGGTCACCATTTGGAAAAGAGAACTTTGCTGAAAAACTTAA
Organism: Saccostrea glomerata; assembly: GCA_003671525.1. NCBI lineage: Eukaryota > Metazoa > Mollusca > Bivalvia > Ostreida > Ostreidae > Saccostrea > Saccostrea glomerata. The sequence goes on along the minus strand of PRKT01000061.1, from coordinate 212,204 downwards.
AGAAGCATTTCTACTCTTCTACAAACCCTTAACTGTTATAAACAGTTTTAAATCCTCTGGAATTTATCCTGTAGATGGAAATGTCATCTCAGAGGACCAGCTGAAGAGTGGTTTAACATTTGACACTACAATGACTGATCATACCTCACCTACAACAGCAATACCTGATGAACAATTGGCAAACCAAGAAAAACAATTAACAACAAAGGAGATTAAAGAAGATGAAAAGATGAAGATTGCATTTGAGGCCTTTCAGAGTGTGTTAAACACACCAGTTCGAGAAAAGTATGAAAGACGGATGAAAGAAGGATATGACATACAAGTAAAATCACCAGGTTTTGATGCATATCAGAAACTGTATAAGAAATCACATCTACTTAACAGTCCCAATGAGGAGTCTCATCCTGAGATACCATCAGGACTAGAATTGCTAGCCTCAGCTGCAGTCAATAGTTAGGATCACACAGACCAGTGTTGTACTAGTATTTGTACAAGTACTGGTATATCTCCAGTGTTAAAGGACATGTTAACATTTCCTCATGTTCAGGACTCTAATAAGAGAAAGAGAACATCTATTCAGTCCATTTTGCCAGACAATTTGATATCATCTGAATCCCTCCGATTGATGGCTTTAAAAGATTTGGAAAAGATTAGAAATTTTGCAACAAAGGAAAAAAAAGCTAAAGCCATTTTCATGAAGAAGAAATTGTCAGAGAAAACAAAAAGCCGTAAAAAGTCAGATTTCAAGCAAAATCAAAACTGCAGAAAATGACGATGTCCAATGCATTGGATGCCATATGTCGTGGAAAGAGGATCAGGAAATTGGAGCTGGAAATATTTTGATCCAGTGCGATGTGTGTCAGAACTGGATACACACTGAATGTTGTGGAACCACCATTCCCGATTCAGAGTCGGTTCCTTTCCTTTGTCCCGAATGTACCTAAATACATAGAATGGCATGTAAATGGTTTTATATCTTCATATACATTTATCAAAACTTAATCATGGATATATATCTGCATATTTTTATGAAATGATTGCAAAGTAATTTTTGAAAATTAATTTTTCAGAAGACGATTCCGAAAGAGAGATCAGGAGTGGACGTTAATTATAATTTATCACAACAATGTAAGGATGTCCAAAGTGAAAAGAAACATTTTTTATCAGAAAACTGTGTGATAAAGGGTTATTATCATTTCCAGATTAGACCACCTGATACGGATCCTTGCACAATGCTGCCAGTGGACAGAGAGTATACAAATGTCCACGATCCTAACGCATGTCTGATTTAGATACCACCACTTAGTAGTTTCAACCAAGAACTTCATGAAACCATCACTGATCCCAAAAGAGGGTTACGGCTGAAAGATGTAGCAGACCTTCCGATCGGTCATGTACCGAAAGGCTTGTCAACTTCTTTTCGGACAATTCTGGATGAAAATGGAGAAATTTATGCAGAGGTAACGGATGCTCCAATGCCTAGTTTCCCCCCATGGCCAGCTCCATTAGAATGTGGTGGAGGTGTCGTGATTCCGTGTACATTTCATATTTATCATGCCAAGAAAACATTTGTAATGAACTTGTTAAGAGAATCACTAATGAATATGCCAGAGGGTGAGTACATAAGAGTACAAGAATTGTAAATTTATTAGCATAAAATCAAACATAGAATCAAACAGAAAATCCCCTTTATTATCCTTATATCTACTAAAGAAAGTTGTTATCTGTTTAATCGTATTAAAATATTGTTTTCCACTGTATCACGTAAGCAAGTTAAATATTTGATATGACAATTCCACCACATTCTGATGGAGCTGGCCAATGCACTGGATCATCCGTTACCTCTGCATAAATTTCTCAATTTTCATCCAGACATGACATATGAGCTTCTAATCTTCATTAGTGCACCTCTATGGATAAACCTACATTTTAAATTCCCCATTATAAATATGGCTGGGGCATATTATATGTATAGTTTTATCATGTCCGTCATCTGTCCTCCTGTCTGCATGTCAATCTGTGACACTGCGTTTAAAGCTCAGTTTCAAAGAATTTTTTCAAGACATTTTTATCAAACTTAATTCATTTGCTGACAGTCATATATAGTTAGAGGTATTCAACTGCATCATTTTTTTTTTACCTTGACCTTTTTTTCTCAAATTTGCAGCTTTCTAATTAACTTTCAAACAAAAAAAAAACTATTAAATCAAGATATTTTTATGTAAAACTTAACACACTATATATTAAAAGCAAAGTTTCATGTTGCATTCAAATACAAGTGCATGAACTTCACTTGTATTTGAATACAACATGAAACAATTGCTAAACTGAACTGATAAACCATGTAAGGGGCATTTTTCTCCTAAGGACATACACGTATTTGTTTTTTTTTTTGTTTGTTTGTTTGTTTGTTTTTTTTTTGTTTTGTTTTTTTTTTGCATGAAATGAACAAAAATCCTGTGATTATATTTTTTATTGTGATGATTTTTTTTCTAGTCCTTTTCAATGCAATTTTCTGATTTTTATTGTGCCAACTGCCAAGATATGGTTTTTCCTATTTTTTTTAAATTTGAGTTTTTTTTTTATCTTTAATAAAGTTGTTGAAATATGATCTTTTCTTCTTTTTAAATAATATTCCATTTTCGAGCTCAGGCCTGAAGAAATTATTGTCCATATTAACTTAGATCTGTTTGTTAAAAATGAATTTTGAGACGATCCTTGTTGCTACAACTATAAATAACACCGATAGGTGGCGAAAAACGGAACTACTTGAAATCATCTAAACTGCTTGAATTCCAGTATATTTTAATTGGAAAACTTCGATAATTAAGTATAACATTTTAAACAAACTATTAATATGGCTTGAAAGAGTAAATAAAGGACTATTTAATTCAGTGTAGAAATCAAACACAACTCCTACATAAATAATTAACCGGGTGTTTTTCCCGTTGCAATCCGGAACTGCTTGAATCACTGTATTTTTGCTTGATTTAGGTGGGGGTGGGGGTGAGGATAAATGGGTAATAGAACTAAAATAAAAAAAAAAACAAGGCATAAAATTCCTATTTATACTGTGGATGGCTGTTGGAAAGAAATGTTTGCCGGGTCAAAATGCGATCTGATGTGGAAGCAATGTTATCTAATTCGTAAATTTTCGGTGATAAAAAATTTTAAAAGAATGTTAAATTGGTCTAGGACTATTTATCTTTTCCCCATCTAACTTCGAATATCGTGGTCGCATGCCTCCACACTTTAAATATCTTATATAAAATATTGTTGAGCAGAGTTATGACATAAAATGCTTTAGAGAAGGAGATCGTTTGCAAAGTGAATCCAGAATCCTGAATTCGCTCATTTGAAGAAAGTTAATTTACATTGCGCAGGCATCAATAGGGTCAGAGTACTAAAGTAAGTTAAAATTTCTGCATTAATATTAAAATACTGTTGATGCATTTGCTGTGAACTCTAAGATCACATGGGGAATCATTTCTTGGCTCTATGTTTTTCTACTCTGTTTACAGATTTGTATTATTTGAAGATTTGGCATCGTACGGATAATACAAACAAACCCTCATAAAAATCATGAAAGCAACAACTAAAGCCATGCTTATGTTAGTTAAATAAATCAGTTTAGCAGCATGGATTTCAGCACATATTTTAATTTTCATTCAAAGATTCGAAATAATGTCCTATATAGTGATTAAAATTTTGTTATATTGATAAGGGTGACGGGAAAAAGGTAGTATTATGAACGTCATAGAATGTTTTCAATATATCAATATTTTAGAAAGTTAACAACCAAAACCGGTCCTGAAATATATTAATCCAAGCATCCATTTTTGTTTGTATCATGAAATATATGGAGGTAACGGAGATTACGAACAGAATTCAAGCTCAAGAGTCCATTAAACAACAAAAAATTTTGAAGCAGAGCAATACCAGACATCAGAGGTGCATGGAATCAGGTGCCATGGAGGAGTAAGCATCCCCTGCTGACCAGTCACACTGGTCAAGTGCTCCTTGACATGATAGGGAAATAACGGAAAACTCCGTCGACAACTCAGTATGTAAATAATGGCTCAACAATTAGTATGAAAAACGTCAGTCAGCATTTGACTTAACGCTCTTATGTATTGAATCAACAAAGAGATATCAACCCCGTATGCAGGTGATGAAGGTATATTGCTGCATAATTAAGGGAAGTTGACCAACGAAAAGTTTAAGCCATCACGTTTATCATAAGGTTTGGTTGTTAGATTACCATTATAGTATTTTACTAGTAAAATATCTTAATATGAAACAGATATGTCAGACTCTGTGGCAGTTTTTGTTTAAGCTCACAGGGATATATCGTATCAACAAAAATATGTCCTTCATGCATATGAAAAGGTTACTTTATCATTAGTTTTCAAAAATGCCTTTTCTTATGATTTGATCTATCATAATCAACTAAAATGGGTGTTTTATATAATTTTTTATTTGTTATTATTAATACATTTTGGAGAGAGTGTTCAAATTTTTCATTCCATTATATCGGATTAATTGAAATTTTTGAGCTGTAATTCAATGTTTCTCTTTATTCATTTTATAGGTAAAATTGAAGAAAAAGTGAAACATGAATAACTCGTCTGTCAACACACAGACCTTGCTCGCAGCACTGAGTATTGGTCTATTTGTTTATTACGTCATCAAACGAATGCAATATCGACTACCACCAGGACCTTGGTGCATACCACTTGTTGGACATTATAAAAGTAAGCTTTCTTTCCCTATTAATTTGAATATTATTTTGATTTTTTTTACCGTGACTTTATTTTATGCAATAAGGAAAAACGCTAAACTTAAAGTAGATAAAGAAGTACTACACCAAAGTCAATGAACGTTTATTTTTAATTATATATTTTATATTATTAGATATATCAGTATAAGAGGGTCGAACTCTAGCATAGGTGTGTTTCATTCTCAATAAATAGAAACACAAATATGAATATAAAATTCCGTCATTCAACACTTGTTCAAAAATAAAAAAATACATAATTTTGTTGCTATTGGCCATACATTCACCAATTTTCATGACCCTATGTATGTAAATTTAGTATTTTCGCATGTAAAATAACATAAGAAATTTTGTCTGACAGTCTGTATATTTTAAACACTATCATATTAAAATATTAAAGTTGCTCAACTATTCATAAAATGATTAAAATATATATTTGTTGCATATCATCCAGCTCATTACATAGTGTCAACATTCTGTAAATATTATCAACTTTCAGTTTACTTTTCTGTTGAAATACACAAGAAAGTTGCGGAACTGTCCAAAGTGTACGATCCTGTTGCACGTCTCTCTTTTGGTAAGTTGTAGTTTAATTCCTGCAACAATTTTAAAAAAAAGTTGAGTAAAACTTTTGCTTCATGTTCTTATAGGCTATAGCTAGATGGTACGAAAAACACATCGTTTGTTATGTCAAATAAAATGTGACTCAGATAAGATTCAGTTTTATTGGTTTCTTATGTTGATTTCAAAAAAAGGTACACAAACTTGGATTTTCCTGAACACTTATGATGTTGTAATAGAGGCATTGGTAAAAAAGAAGACAGATTTTGCTCGAAGACCAAAGTCACCATCAAGTAATATTTATAATTAATCAATGAATAATTTTAAAATTAAATATACAAACGCACAATACAAAATGATAGTTCTAACAATAATGATTATAGTATACAATCTGTTAACGCAATACATTGGACTGTGTATTCTTTTTGGGGCTTTGACGGTACGCAGCAACCGCTAAATCAAGGACAAACCCAAATGTCTTGCACATATCACATAAATAAGAATATGTAGAAATACGCTAAGTCAAATCTACGCTTATTCGATTCAAAAATCAATTTGCGCCAAATATCGTACACGCTAGATATACTACATTTACATTTTTTCTGTGTTTTAGAGGATGTAGTAACTGCCGGAGGCAAAGACATAGCGTTTAGTACTTATTCGCCAACGTGGAAACTTCACAGGAAAATAGCGGGCAAAGCTCTCAGGTGTATTCCTTTTCACAAGAAAAGAAAGGACTTAAAATGTTTGTAATTATATTTTACTGAGATATTACAAGAGTAACGGCATATGCAGGATAATATACATTATCAAAGTTGAAGAAAAAGAAGACATTTTTGACGTTTGCCATTGGTTGTTTGTTTGTTTGTTTGGTTTTTTTTATTTTTATTTGAAAGGCAATATACCAATATTTCTGAGCAACATTTTAATTTATAATACCATTGCAAAATTGTGACAGATGATAAATCGTTTTATTATAGGAACTATTTACAAGGAACACTTCTTGAAAATATGATACAAGACAACATGGACAAATTCCTAAATAAAATGGCAAAGGAAAAAGATCCATTCAAATTTAAAGACTACGCAGATTTGATGGTGATCCACCAACTGTACAATATCTGCTGACAAATTCCTAAATAAAATGGCAAAGGAAAAAGATCCATTCAAATTTAAAGACTACGCAGATTTGATGGTGATCCACCAACTGTACAATATCTGCTTTGGACAGAAGTAAGTTTAGGGGACAATTTTCATATTTTCAGTGATTTTCGTTCATCACTGACCCCTTAATTTGCCCAAAATATTTCAAATGTGTAAAACCTTTTAATTTTAATCACTTACACATTTCTCTTCTTTAAAGGCATTAAAATCAAAAATGAATCTTTTATCAGACTTCCGATTTATGACCCGGAAGTAAAAACACTTCTTAAAATAGCTGAAGATTTGATTGGTTCTACGGGTACTGGATTTGTGGAGGATTTGGTACCTTATCTCAAAGACATCTGCCCTACTGCAAAGTGGAAGAATCATCAAAAAGTCTCAGACCAATTAATAAAGTTAATAAGCACTAAATATAGAGACCACGTAGATACTTATAAATCAGGTAATTAACATTTATAAGAAGCTGACAATAATCTCTCTATGAAAACGAGGTTAGGGTAAGCTATTTATATATAAATATAATATGATATAATATAATATCAAATTTTATGTAAAATTTCTTTAGAATTTATTTGCTGTACAATTATTTATACAGTGTATAAAAGTACTCTTAAATGTGTAATGTATTATTTGCTTGGTATACATATGTATATAATTTTTTTTCTTAATATTTTAAAGGAGTCAACAGGGATTTTATTGATAGTCTGTTGGCGGCAAAAGAAGAGGCGGAAAATAAGGGAGACGAATTAGCTCTGGAGAAGTTAGACGATACACGTTTAGTTCAAACCATATCAGATATATTTCTAGGTAAGAATTATGTTTTGGTTACATTTTAATTCCTAACGTTATATTTTTGAACAAATACGAAGAATACCTCTACTTCTCTAATCTAGGCAATGGAGCTGGTTTATCATCAGGTTAAGTAATTTGTTTTAATCTTGATTTATTTTAATTGAAAAAAGTAAGTAATATATTTCACAAAAATTGTATTATTTATCTATAGCATTATCATTATTTCATTTTATTAACGAAGATTTTTCAACAGCTGGTGTAGATACTACTAGATTTACAATAGACTGGTTTGTATATTTCATGACCAGATACCCGGACATCCAAATCAAATGCCGAGAGGAAATTGACAGGGTTGTTGGTAATTTATTTTTTTTTAGAGTATAGTATACATTAATGAAAATTATAAAAACGTTATGGTAATAAAACACATCTTATTTAGGTTTTCCAAGCAAAATATATTATCACAAGAACTTGGGGTGCAAATACATGTATTTATATTTAAAATTTTCGAAGGAGCGAGACACCCATCAATGAAGGATCGTAACAACTTGGACTACACAGAAGCTTGCTTCTTTGAAAGTATAAGACTTGGTAGTGTTTCAGCATTTGGGGTCCCACACATGGCTATTTGTGATTCACAAGTCGGTCTGTATCGTAAAATGTCCTTTTCAAAGTTTTTCTCTCAGAACGAGTGTCTTCTAATTAAAATGAAATAATCGTTGTTCACACTTTTTTCTTTCCATATGACATTTAAAAAGTTATATATTTAAAATGTTAAAATGTTGAAAAAAAGTACTGTTTCTTTCACGATCAGGGGGATATGACATTCCAAAAGGGACAACAATCTTTATTAACTACTGGGCTCTTCACAATGACCCAAAGTTCTTTAAAGACCCTGAAGAATTTAACCCATATCGGTACCTTGATGAAAACGGGAAAAAGAAGCCTGCACGACCCGATAGTTGGCTTCCTTTCTCAGCTGGCAGCCGAGTTTGTTTGGGAGAAACGGTCGCCAAACCTGAAATACTTCTGATGTGTGCAAACCTTCTGCAGCGATTTGAAATCCATCTCCCAGTTGGGGAGAGAGCAAAAACTGAATACAAGCAGCTGGGACATGGTTTAGAGCTTCCTTCTGAGTATAAAGTCATTGTAAAGGATAGGATCATCAATTAATGATTCGTGGGATATATTATCATTTATAAACAATATAAGAGGTTCAGAAAGAATTTCTTGAATTTGTATCAGAAGGTATAATTTGAAAGAAATGGCACTAAGGCACGCCTTGATAACTAACAATGTATTGAACAATGGGTACAGAAATGATGGATGATTTACTCTATGGTGCTCCCGAGTCTCTGTAAATGTGTTAAAGTAAACATATGTTGACAATAATTTTAAGTGCTTGTTTTCTAGCCTAGCCTTGGCACTCATCCTACATTTATACCATTTTGCTCAATTTTCATGGAAAAATTACTTTATAACGTTTTATTTTGATGAAAAAAAACAGATATACTTTTAATGGATTACATGGTGCAAACTCCTCCGAAGTGAGAGTTTTTCTCGTTGTTGAATGGGAAATAAGGGATAAGATGTTCAATATACTTAAAATATAAGGGTCTAAATGTCCATTTTATTTTATAAATAACAATGTTTATGTAAAGAAAATGGATCTACAAATTTTATCATGTTCCCCAAAAAGTTAAAACAAACTATTTATCTTATTTCTTTTTTTTTCCATATTTTTTTTATTTTCTGTGAGTTTCTCTGAAAATTATTTATCCACATGAAAAGATGCTGATGAAGGGTTAATAAACATATTGTGTTAACGCATATGCAATGAATAAAATGACATTTTGAATTAAGATAAATTGGATAATATTTCATGAACTGCTACAAAAGTAAAATAAATTTATGAACAAATGTAGTTTTAATAAAAAGAAGGCTAATATACGTTCTATTGACTCTGAGTGGCTGATTCTAAAATATTTACAACTTCCTTGCTTGACGACAAAATATTTGACATTTAAAATACATTTAATTTTTAGGTATTTACCATGATAAAGTACAAGAGGATATGTACAAAAATTAAAATTATTTATGAAACAAGATGCGCCCGGCGACAACAAATTTCGAAGAAGCTGTTTCTAGCATATAGGTCACAGTCAAGGTCACAAGGTCATTGACCTTCATGTTATTTGAAAGAACCTAATTAGTGTATTATGCATTCCAAAATGAAGTCTCTATCTGTTTTGGTTCAAACGTAATGGCCAATGTCCGAAAAAGCTATATTTAGCGAGTAGGTCACAAGGTCAATGACATTGGTGTCAATTGGTGGAGTATGCATACCAAATATTAAGCCTCTATCTCCCACGGTTCAAAAGTTATGGCGAAGGTTAAAATTTACAACAGATAGACAAACAGATAAACAGACAAACAGATTAACAGAAAAACAGAACAAAAACAATATACGCCCCGGATCCATAAAAATCTAGAGAACACATGCATACCCAAGTGCAGAAATACTAGTATAAGCACGTTCTTGTTTTGAAATATAAAGTATCCCTGTACTGTGATATTTTGTGCTTTTTGTATTTCTTTTCTTCATTTTATATTGTGATAACGCTTAATTATTATATTTTTGCCAATCAAAGTATTAAAAGGCTTTATATTTTAAATTCGGTAACTATACAATCAGCTCAGGTTACAAAGTTATTGTGTAGTATCATTAATGTAAGTATCTGAGTGTGTGTAATGGAAAGATATTGCATACGAATTATCAAAGAAAAATGCAAATAAGTCGACAGAGTGTAATATGATGTTAATTACCATCTAGACAACTCTAATCATGTTCATATTTCGGTTACCCCAGGTTCCCCTGTCAAAATAATATCTACTAGATACCCAGGAACAACTATTCAATTTTCTGGAGATGATTTGACTACCATGTTGTATCCACTCCAAAGAACAATCCACAAACTCAACCCTAAATGGTGGTATCCAAATAATACTTGCATCATTGATACAATTCAGTATATCTGTTTCAAAATGCATTTGGTCATACAATATGAAAAGTTTTACGATTGCAGGGGATCATTTTTTGCTGGTTTTGATAGTTGCAATTGCTATATGAATTGGATGTCGGCAAAAATATATACATGGGTGGTGTATGCACAGGTCATAGAGTGGGAGAAACAGAGAAGCGAAGTGTGGGCTCTTGATTACTGAGTACTATCAGCGGCAAACTTGAGGATGTTATATGTCACTGATCGTTTTTGAGCATCTGAAAATATCATGTGATAGTTTTTATTATGTAACTAACGCACAGTAGCTTACAATAACTATAACCTTATCTGCTACATATTAGTTCTAAGGAAATGAAAAACAGGAAATGTCACACATAAATAGCAGGGTTAGACAGATATACTGTAGAGTCAGCTAAATTGACCTATATTCAAAGTTTTATATAACCGCCATATTTGGTTACAGATAAATTCCAATGCATTTTACTACACTCAAAGATAATGAAAAGACTGTATATACTACATACCCCATCATATAATGCGACAAGCAAATTATATGACCATGCAGCAACTACATATAATAATGACAACACTGCATATTAATGAATATTTATTTTCTCATTTATTCCAAGCTATCTGATTGGCTCAGACATAATTAAGTATATAACTGCATAATGACATGAGTTAATGTTTGTTTAGACAAGCCATCGAAAACACATGTAGTAAACTCAACTATTTATTAAGAACACATAATACGTGACGTCATACACAACACTACACATAAAGGTCACATGGTACACAGACAGCTAATAATGAATGAATGAAACATGAATTCGAAACATCTTTCCCTCCCAGCTAAGGAAATACAATGAACTTTAAACAAAATTATCTATAGACTAGAATATAAATTTGACTAGACCATGCATTATCTGAATCATTTTAAAAGTACTTTTTTATACATTGAATACAAACAATTCTACAACTCTACAAAAACACAGTCAATTACTGAGTACACAAAATTAGAACATTCAAATTTTCTGAAAAACACATGTCTTTAACCAAATAAAATGTCATTCAATGTAATCATCAAAGTTCTTTTGGCGTTGGACGACACGTCTTGGTTTTGGAGACTGTGGAATTTTAGGAATGTCGCTCGCGATTTTAAGCTCCTGTTGTGGCGATTGCGATTCCTAAAAAAAACAACTGTGGTATTTGGTCAGCATCTGGGGTGAACGTTTCGGCAGGGATAAGGGGTTTGGTATAATCAGAGAACGAAATTTTATTGTTCTTCTGAAAATGTCGACGGTTCCTGCGGTACGAACCTCTGGGCGTTCCTACGACGTACGATCGCGTTTTTGGATCTCCCACCTGAACGGTTCCTTAAGTAAGCCATAGTTTGTCCTTGTCCGTCTTGATTCTGACTGAATCTCCCTTAGTTTTAGTTCCGCAAATGGACTCATATTATGACGTCGGTCAAAACCGGATTTATACCGCTCCTTGTATCTTTGATCACGGAGATACACATTAGCATGGTCCATCCACTCTGGGTCTAGCCTTTCTGGTAGCGTAGGGACAGTTGTGCGTAGCTTTCGTCCCATCATGAGTTCAGCTGGGCTTTGACTTGTCGCTTCAATTGGTGTATTGCGGTACCATAATAATGCCTTAAAACTATCATCCTGGCGAAGAATCCTCTTTATAATCTTTACGGCGCTTTCTGCCTCCCCATTGGATTGTGGATAATGAGGACTCGTAAAGGTTTGTCGGAATTTGTAATTTACTGCAAATTCGTGGAAAACTTCCTAAGTGAACTGTGTACCATTATCAGATACGAGCTCCTCTGGTATTCCCCATCGTGCAAACATGTTTTTCATTTTCCCGATAACCTGCGCACTGGTTATAGACTGTAGGAACGCTATCTCTATGAATCTGGAGAAATAGTCTATGACGACTAAAAAGTGTTCTCCATTTAATTCACACAAGTCTGCACCAACCTTCTGCCATGATCGACTTGGCAACGTGGTATACTTCAATGGTTCTCTCGGGTGCGATGGTCGGTGAGTTTGGCAAAATTCACAAGTGTTTATTTAATAAGGTTGCGAATGTCCTGAGTAATTCCAGGCCACCAAACAGAATCCTGAGCTCTTGCTCTGCACTCAGTAAGTCCAAGGTGTCCGTCATGTATGCTCCTTCAAACTTCATTTCTGAGAGTCTCTGGTATTACGATACGATTCCTGTACAAATGTAGTCCTCTCGATACTGACAGTTCACTGCAGTGTAACAAAGTAGTCTCGTAACTCCTTTCTGTAAATCGAATTCATGTGATTCGGCCATCCATGTCGTGTATGGTTGATTACCTCTTGAAGGATGCTGTCTCCCTCTGTAGCTTGCTGCATCTGCTCTAGTAGTTTGTCTGTCAATGGTCTTGAATTCTCTTCAAAGTCAACATAGCATTCGACTTCCTCAGCAAGAGTATCGCCCCCATTCAGTTTTCCTAATGGACTTCTTGAGAGTGTATCTGGAACGATAAGGTGTTTTCCAGTAACGTGTTCTGCATGCATCGTAGTCGCATGAACATGCGCTGACAGTGCAAAGGTGCTTTGTCCAAGTCTTGCTTGTTAATCAAAGGAACTAGGGGTCTGTGATCTGTAAGTAACTTGAATGATTTCAGTCCCACTACATATCGGGTGAATTTTTCACAAGCCCAAAGTGAGGCTAAGCACTCTTTCTCAATCTGAGCATATTTCAGCTGAGCACTGGTCAGTTTCCTGGAACAATATGCGACTGGCTTGAATTTATCTCCTTCCTGCTGGAAAAGTGCTTCTCCTAAGCCAAAGATGCTAGCGTCTGCACTGACGACAATTGGCTTCCGTGGATCGTAGAATGTTAAAACTGGAGCACAAGAAAATAATTCCTTCACACGACTTAATGTATTAGCTTGAGCTTGGTCCCATAACCAGACACTTTCGGATTTCAGTAGATCTGTCATTCTGTCATGGGCTTATCACTGTAGCTAACTCAGGAATGAATCGTCCTAGGTAGTTCACCATTCCGATGAATCTACGAAGTTCTGTAAGATTGGTGGGAGTTTCCATCTGTGTGATGGCATCAGCTCGACTATTACTTGGTCGGATACCTTCAGATGAAATAACATAGTATTCTATCTCAGTCTTGCGGAATTCATACTTTTCACGGTGCAATTTGAGTCTTGAATCCTGGATTCTATGTAGCACTGTGTCCAGCCTGTCATGTTCTTTGCGAGTTTTCTCGTGAATCAGAATATCATCAATGATAACCTCCACCCCATCGATTCCATGTAGTAATTCTGTCATCTTACGCTGGAAGATTTCCGGAGCTGATGGAATTCCAAATGGTACTCGTCTAAAGCAATAACGTTCCATTGGTGTTATGAACGTTGTCAATTCACAGCTATCAGGGTGTAGGGGTATTTGGTAAAACCCGCTTGATGCATCAAGTTTCGAAAACAATGTTGATCTTGCTAGTCTCGGTGAGATATCGTAGAGATTTGGAAGCATGTGATGTTCTCTTTTCACTGCTTCTTAAGTTTCTTTAGATCCACACAAATCCTTACATTGCCGTTCTCTTTCAGCACTGGCACCATAGGCGCACACCAGTCCGTTAGCTTCTCCATCTTTTCTATTATGCTCTCTTTCTCGAGTCTGTTCAATTCCGCTTCTACATTTGACATCAGTGGAAATGCGATACGACGGGCAGTTGTTAAACAATACGGCCTAGCATCATTTCTAAGAGTTATCTTTACAGACTTACATTTCACTAGTCCAAAACTTCCGTACAAACTTGATTCAATACTGTCAACTTTCTTTTTAAGTCCAAACTTGTGTGCAGCTGAGCGTCCTAAAAGGTTGCTTGTCCCTCTGATAACATGCATTGGAAACGCAAAGTTTTGGTCCTTAAAGTAAGTCTCAGCTGTGAAAACTCCAAGACAGTCAATTCGTCCTCCAAGCCCAAACAAAGCAGTGTTGGCTGATTTCAGTTTCGGTAGGTACTGAAGCTCACGGTAAGTTGATTCACCCATGACTGAGGTATCTGCTCCTGAAACAATCTTGAACGATATAGTTTTCCCAAAGACTTTCAGGTTAATCTTCCATGCTGCTTCATCGTCATAACAAGAAGTGATCGAGCCAAGGATTCCTGATTCCTTATACAATCCTCCAGGTTCTGGATGTACTATTTTTGCTATGCTATTCTGGTTACAACACACGGGAAAGTGATCATATTTGTGACACAGTCTGCACTGTTTGCCCTTAGCGAAACAATGATCCCCTGCATGTCGTAGATTACACTTGTTACACTTTTCTTGACCTTGTCCTGTAGTGTGATGGTTACCTCTACCACGCCCACTTGAGTGTCTGTGTCCTCGACCTCGGCCGGTGTTACAATTCCGCTGACTTTCACTCGTACATGTAGCACTATGCCTACGGACTGCTTCCACATTTGCAGCTGACACACTCTGGTCCTTGATCTGTGATTTAACCATTTCTGATTGCCGCCCGATTTCTACTACTTTTTCGAGTGTTAGGTCTGATCTGAGCTGTAATTTCCCTAAGAGTTCTTTGTCAGAAATTCCAATGAATAATCGATCTCTAATCTGCTCCTTCTTATCTGCAAAGTCACAATACTCAGAAATTTCGTGGAGATTTCTACCAAAAGTTTCTATTGACTCACCGGGTTGTTGTGTGCGTGATGAAATCTGGCTCGCTCGTAGATAATATTTCTCTTTGGAATGAAATATTCGTCAAATTTCTCGACGACTTTTTTAAACTTCTTCCTTCGAACTGTAGGGACTTAAATATGTGCTCTGCCTCCTTACTAATTGCGTAGATAAGTGCGCTGATCTGGACCTCTGGGTCATCTTTGTTCAACTTTGATGCCATTTTGAAGCGCGAAAATCTCTCCTTCCGGTCGAGCCACTCTGTCGGGTTACTGAAGTTAAAACACTCCGGGGGAGTTGAAACGAGGCATGGTTCTGTTATCGGCTTAATCTGTCCGCTAAATATGCAGGAAAAATTACTGGAATCCCGCTTCTGACACCATGTTTGGACGAGCCACCAAGAACACGTGTTGTATACTCAACTATTTATTAAGAACACATAATACATGACGTCATACACAACCCTACACATAAAGATCACATGGTACACAAACAGCTGATAATGAAATAATGAAACATGAATCCGAAACATTGACTAAATTATGTCATTGTTACCGAAAATGTATCAACATTGTGTATCTATCTTTGTATTTTTTATGATTTCATTCAGGTGAATTTCTTTCTAATTTGATTAAATGATTTATGTTTTTAACATACCTCTCGAGAAGTTTTGCATTCCTATAAAGACGCCTCCACTTGCCGGAGGAGAGCTGCAAATTTTGTCTTATACTCGGTACTTACGGCCAGTGAGCTGTGAGGGTTCTTTTTCCTGCCAGCACCTACTGCTACACGGGACCTCAGTTTATACGATCTAATCCACGTCCCACAGTGGGATTCGAACCCTCGACGTAAGGATCAACTCATTACTTTGCGACTTTAGAGCAGACGCTCTAATCACTGCGCTATGCGGGCGACTTTCCAATATCAGAAATTTGAGGAATTTTCTTGGAGCTAATGTATTAGATGACTCCTTATTTAGCTGACATAAAACAATTCTCAAAACTGCATCGAATTTTGGTAGCTTTGATTCGAATGATAGTTTTGCATGGTAACTAGCTACATGTATGATATGCTTGTGCTAGCGAAACATTCGTCCATTGCTTATCGCTCGATGGCGATATTGAATTTATCATTATTCCAGACCTAAGTTTATGCTTATGATTAAATTTAAAATAATAAAGAATTCAAATGTTATATTTCAAGAATGTGAAGCCTAATGAGATAAAAAAAATTTTTAAAGAGTTATGAATACCTATATGTCTGCTTAATTGTAAGATATTACACTATAGTATATACATAACAGACAAATATTATCTAAGATTAAATTTTTAAACATACCTTTTTAAGTTGTACTTTAAAAGTAATTAGCCTTGTTCCAGGAATAACCTTTCCCAGGGGTAGGTACATCTCCCATCTAAATAAATGAAATTGTATTAAATGAAAAATTTAAGCAATGAATCATTATTTTTCAAAGATATAGTCTATATCTTTCATAAAATAATGATTCATTGCATATATCTACATTTTCAACTCATATTGCCTTTCATTGCAAATGTACGTGATTTTATATTTCCAAATTCCTGTATTATCGTTCGGATAAGTTCGAGTTAAGGGAAGAACCAATCAGCTTATTTCAAAGTGAGAGTGTTATTTGATTTTCGCTTATGACGTTGCACTTCCACGACGTTGAACGTTTGTGACGTCAAACATACACGCCATCTCGAACATTTTGAACCCTTGTCTGGTTATGGTGTTTGCAATATTTACTTTACACATGTTTTCTGCATATAAAATGAATGGAAATCTTTTGCATTCAAAACACCTTAACTTGGAAAGGGTGTCAAAAGGTTAAAGCATGTATATATATGTTTTATTTTGACGACTCAATCGTCGAACGCCGAGGAAGTGCGACGTCATTAGCAAAAATCAAAATCAGGTTCAAATTTTGTTATGTTGGCTCTTCCATTAACTGTAGCTTAATGGAAGGATAATACTTGGGTTTCTAAATACATGTATAAATCACATCTGCAGGCAAGGCAGAGAGTAAAAAATAATATAAATATAAGCAATGAATCATTATTTTTTGAAAGATATATATTCTAATAATTGCAACGGTGTGTGCAAACAAATTGGGTAACACCCATAAGCGTATAATTCAATATTCAATAGTATGGTCAATTAATAATGGTAATTTCCATTCTTATGTCGATACGATATACCGGTATCCCGGTGAGCTTGAGATAAAAGATACCACAGAATCTGACACATCTGTTTCATATTTGGATATCTTATTTGATAAATACATTAATGGTTATCTAACAACCAAGCCCTATGATAAACATGATGACTTTAACTTTTCCAACGTCAACTTCCCTTACTTATGCAGCAATATACCTTCATCACCGGTATACGGAGTTTATATATCTCAGTTGATTCCATACGCAAGAGCATGCTCTACGCATGAACAATTTCTAAATCGAGGTAATGTTATGAATTTAGGTGGGCCTGTACCTTGTGCCAACCATAGTTATTACTTATGATTAATTATTTTACCTTAGTATGGATATTTACACATTACTACGGAGTGTAGATACGTTATTTCAAGTGATTTTATGTGTTTATTCCGATTTATTGATAATCTATTAGCTTTGATTGAAAGCGAAAGTAGAAACATGCCGTTTCACAAGGACTGAATGTATTGTTTACATTCGTTCGGGATGTTGTTCTCGACCCTTGTCGCAATAAATATGTGTCATTACGCACAGTAGTGCTTACCTGTGTTTATTTCACCTTTTACCATCCACCATAAGCGATATTTTATCCATAATCCATGTTTACAGCCCTAATGTGCTTCGATTTCCCTCCGTATTTGATTACTTCGGCTTGAAGTTTCGCACGTGCTACCTTGTTTGTTAGATGCTCACTGATTGGATAATGACGTAACTCTTCTGTGTTTATAAACAGAGTGGCCCGTTGAAGGTACCAGTTTGGGATTTACATTTGTCGGATATAGATTGTGATTACGGAGCCTTAGAATGGCCCAGAAGGTGTTATTTAATAACCCATCCAAATTACAGAAGGTGACTATTTAATTGTAATAGTGTGCACCTTCTCCGGTTACCAGAGTTTCCCTTATATACTCCTGACATATATTTGTTTACATTAGCAACGTCTGCGACCGCCCCTTCATTTCCATATCGTTGCACCTTCGCTTCCAGCACCTTCCATTTTTACACCTTCCCAAAGTATCCTGGAGGTTCCAAAGATCGCGTTTGTTTTATGTACTTTTATACAATAAATTATTACATGTTTCTTTTATACACAGACTTTCTCTTGTTTTGTTGACTGTCTAAAGGTACAGAGCCCACGTATTATTATAACGAAAAGCTGTAGAGTTATTTATACCGGGTCTATTACAAATATTTAAGGCACGGCAGATAAATATTATATTAATTTTATATTTTTCGTTACAGTAATTTATTGACAAACAAGTTGATGAAACAAGAATTTTAACTGTCTCGTTTAAAGTCATCCTTTCGTAAGTTCTATGGTCAATACAATGATCCTGTCAGCAAATACAATTTATCATATAGTCAAATGCTGACTAATGTTTTTCACACTAATTGTTAGTCCATTATTCATACACTGAATTGACGACGGATTTTCCCGTTATTTCACAATTATGACAAAGAGCACAATTTAGATTATTTCCTTATTCTCTATTAATCGGAGATCTTTGAAGTCGATATTTGGAGTGTTGTGGGGTCAGAACAATAACATAAATAATTCATAGTCAAATGAAAACAATCTTGTTAGATGGTCTGTGCAGTTCAGGAATAGCTAATGTTGTAGATGACGTCATTGTGTAACATTCATGAAGTTTACGTAATCCTCTAAAGTGCTGCTGTGCTGCTGATGTCACATGTGGTCTCCCGTATTTTTTGCGAACATTGGGTGTTCCAGGTTAATGATTCATGTTTGAAAGGTTAGATATGGTGCTGTCCATAACATTAAAACCTTTTGCAATTGTAGACTGCGGTATACCTGCTTCCAGCTGCCCATTTTCCTTCTTGTGCTATGCAACATTAAGATGCAGCATTTTTAGAAAGAGTCAATTTTCAGATAAAAACAGACTCAAAATATCGAGAACCCCGCTTTTGATAGCTTTATTGTGTCTGAAGTAATTGCATCAGAAACAAACAAATGAAAATTGAGATCAAACATTTTTAAGGAATTTTGCAAAATCAGGTCTTTTTGTCTGTGAGATTTTAAATGTAGAATAGCTGTAAAGTTAACAGTTGCATTTCACTCGAATGCGTCATATCCTTCTAAAAAAGAAATAATGAATAAATTATTTTTAAAAATTCAAGATATTGTTCCTACTATGCGTTTCTATTCTTTTTTTTTTTTTAAGAGTATATAACTTTACTTGTCTGCTGGTTGCATTGTGGAATGAAATGACTTTGCTTGATGGCACGAGTAGGAGAGGATAAGGAAGATATCGCTGGACTTTTTTAAGATAACAGAAAAAAAAGGTTTCCAAAAACTATGTGTTTTTGAAAATTGAATTAGAATTTTTATCTTTACAAAGGCAGATACTATCATTTTGTATGACATAAACTGTTAGAAATGAGAAAGTTATCCTATGAGCGGTACCCCTTTGATAAAGGAGTAAACACTTGATAAAATGTTTTATCACTATTTTAATAGGATGTTAATTTGTTATTTTATGTTTTGTAACCTATAGATAAAGTTTACATTCTTACAAAACAACATGCAGTAAAAAAGAATTTTATTAAAAAGCGGCATTAAAATTACACATGCAGCAACATAAAAATTCCTACGATTTACGAATTCTGTTTCGATCTATGTTTACATCTTTTTTGGATACAAAAATAAATGTAATTGTTACGGAAAATTAGTCACCCTACCTGGATCGTGCTTAAGTTGAAGGTTAATAATAACTTCTTTCAGAAGTTATCGAATGTTTTGTTCATTTTTTTGCCACTTCTAACATTAAACATTTGTCGACTGAACATAGGCTTACTGATAATTTCCTTAGAATCTTTTCTGAGCTTACCCAATGAGTCATTTTCATCTCAAGCACAACCTTTTTACATAACGTCCTAGGAATTTGGATTTTTTTACCATGACTTGTATTTGAAATGATATCGCCCTAGGCTTGTTTCCTCAAATCTTCCATGGCTAGTTGGTCATAATAAGAAGGAATTTATTTTTATTTTGCATTATTTTTTTTAAATTGTGCTGATGCTTCTTCAAATAAATAACGTATTTTAGAATCTTCTCCACTAGACTGAGGTGTTGCCAACGCAGGTCAGTAAGTACAGTGCTATATACGGACAAAGATAGGGTCATATTGCTGATTGGGATAATTTTTAAATTATGTTGTACCTTTCACGTTTTTATAAACATACATCATCATCCAGCTGAAAAATAATTCAATTATAGTTGTTTTAATAATAACTAAATTCAATGTATCAAATTGCTACAATGGCTTTTCTCATTGCATTAGAAAATGAGCAAAAAATAATGTTAACACGAAATAATGTAATGACAAATTTTTAAGAAATATATTTCTGTCTGTACGTTGTAGACTATAAGCTCGAACTATTCGGATTAATCCGTAACAATTTACATTTAATGAAATATCATGTCATCTTATCACATGTTGACGCATGTCATCTTAACGTTCCTAATATGTTCTCTTGCCCCATAATTGATAAGAACCAGACGTTCAATAAGTCATAAATATAAGTAAAATTTTTGAGAGATAAAGTTTACAGGGACTGTTTTTCTCACGATTATAATAATGCAGACAATCACAACCCTCGTTGCACTTCTATTTCTGTTGAACAAAGGTGAGTTAATGTTACATGGTTGTCCTTGAATTTTTATTACATGTATGCCTAATCCAAAATTAGAACATTTATTTTACAATTTCAACTAGAAGATATTGGCATTAGCATAGTTTTCAAAACAAAGATAAAGATATATTTATATACATGTAGTCGGATATACGAGAATAAGCTATTTTTTGTACTGTCAGAGCCATTTTTTATAAACATGGATATCGAAAAATTGTATGTAATAAGCACTTCAACATATCCTACAATATTTTGAAAACATAAAGTATATTGTTTTAGAATATTATTTTGCATAAATATGTATATATCGCTATATAATATTATGTTGGTGTTTCTTCTGCAGTTCTGGGTTGTGTTCTGTTTGACATTTTACCAGATACACCGATATAACTGTATACATAGTGTCATGTTAAGTTCATTCATGTATATCTTAGTGATTTGTAGCAAATAGCATTTCATTTCTTTCTCTTCTAATGCCAATTTTTATCGATTTTACAGCACATTTGTTTCAGAAAACGTAGGACACTAGCTTGCTTATCTAGTACATAATTCATATATTTCATGCACCTTGAGTATATATATATTAAATAGGCAAGTTCTACGTTTTCTCAAGTGAGAACTATCTCGAATTTGATGAAATTCCATTAAAATTGAGAAAATTCAGGTAAATGTTATATCTCTACATCCTCATGTTACCTCGAGTTCCGTGTAAGCTTTGAATCAACATTAGTGCTAGTGTCTTTCCTGATATACTTTATTTTATCAAATAAAATATACAACATGACTATCTTAAGATAGTCATGTTGTATATTTTATTTGATAAAATAAAGTATATCAGGAAAGACACTAGTTTTAAAATGAGCATCATTTTAAGTTCATGGCAACAAACTATCACAATTTTAATAATTACCTAACCTACTAAATAAATTGTTATAAAGCATTTTGAACTGTTTCTCTATTCATTGTCATGTTTTTGCATATATTGAAACATTCAAACTGTTTACCCGGTCAAAGAATGGATTGTTGTATCCCTACTAAACGGAACCTGTATAATTTCTTACTTTAAAAAAAGTCCCACAGTTCGTCTGTTTTCACCAACCGTCGGTCCAGAAACTGTTAAAATGTGTAAAAAGACTTGTTTACTGACGTCAAATGGCACCAAACTGAGTTACCTTTTCATTCAAAGTAGAATAATACAACAGTTTTTGACAGGAGTCTCGGAAAAAAGTCGACGGCCCTAGGCAACAGCTTGCACTCCGGTCCAATAGATCGACTGTTTCTCTCTCTACCCCAGTCAACAACTGTATATTGTTGCGTGGCTGAGTTGATCCATTATTACGTCAAAATTAATTTTCCGTACTTTACAGACCTCTCTAATATTGGATTATGAATAAATTGAAATATTTTTGTGGCATTCAATTTGAAATTATCATTTGAAAAGTGATCCGAATACCCATAAAAATATCTAGTCAATTAAATATCATTTCAAAGAAGAGGCCAAGAACACCTTTTCTGAGGATAATATGGGAAAATTAGTCTCCTTCACGCATTATAGATCTTTGCCTTAAACACGTCGACCTGTTAAACGTCCCTCTTATATATTGTTTTATCTTCAAGTTATTCTTATGTTTTGTGAGAATTTGATTAATTTTCGTCTTGTTTAGTTTGGTTTCAAGAAATAATACACTTTTGTTGATGTGTTTTAAAATCCATTGATTTCTGTAAACAAACTTTTATTCGCATGCGAGAAATTTTCGCAATTGTCGCAAGAGAATTGTCAACTCGAATATTTCTCGCCGCGAACCGATCCTTGAAGTCTTAGTGTATATTACATGTAACAACATGTCAAAATAAGCCTTCATCGCAAAAATTAATCGTCGAGAACTAGTTTACCCTCATAAAATCGCGAAATAAAGTTCTCTCGAATAAAAGTTGGTGTACAGTATTATGTCGGTATGTCTATATCATTATTTTAAGAAATTATATGCATGTAGTAGGTAAGGTAATAAAACACTTTTTTAAACAGTGAAACTGTTTCCCATATCTTCCCCCTTATCTTGGGACAACAGTTTGACTGTTTCCCTCGTAGTCATGAATAAAAATTATGTATACGGTTTTATGGTTTTTACATCAAATAAGGGGTCAAATTCAGCCGTAACCATACCTTCATGTATATTTATCTACACAGATTTACAAGCACAATCTACCACCGTAAAACCTCCAGCCCCAGATGTAACAGTCACCTCTACAGATATAGCACCTACAGAATCGGGTAATAATACAGTGTGATGTTTCATGAATATTTAAATAAAATGCAAGTATAGGTCGTTTAATGAAATGATTTAGAAGGGAATTTCCTCTACTCTAACTAAGAAAACTTTGGTCATTTTAAGAATATAATAATTCTTACATTTGTACTTTTTGGCACAATCTAAAAAAAAAATCCCCTAAACACATGATTTGTTTACATGTAAAATTAGACTATTTTCTCTTGATCAGAGTGTATAGACGCTAAGGATGTTGACTGCATACTTTATAACCCAAAGATTATATGTAACGACACGAGCATTTACTATCCATGGGCCAGAGTCAGATGTCCATATTACTGTGGATTTTGCCATCGTAAGTATGATGCGGTTATCATTTATTTCTTTTGTATATACATCATTAAGAGGATCGAATGGTTTTGATGTAAAATATGAGAGAGAGGGAGAGAGATTGGAAGCTCTACAAAATTACTAAAAGCTTCAACTGATCGTCAATTCTAGTGCAACACAGACAAACTTACAAAGAACAATAACATTGGATTCACTTCAGTTTTTTTTATTCTTTGTATCAAGAGATACATAAGATTTTCATAATAATATATGGTATTTATAATAGAAATGTAAAGATTATTTAAGTAATGAATCATGATTTTTTGAAAGATATAGTCTCATATCTGCAAGGGTGTGTGCAAACAAATTGAGTAACGCGCTACAAAAGGAAATAAAACAGTAGCACAGCGGTATCTTCCCCTAAGGTACAAAAGTTCCCCTTACCCAAATTCCTTTCCTTTACTCTTTCAGAGAAAAACATTAAAAATTTTAACGAACATTTTTTTTCTACGAAAACCATATTTGCATATTTGCCTTTTTTGTCCATGTAAACAGCGTCCACATATTGCTCGCCATCAGCAAAAACAATTTTCACGCCAAAAATCCCATGGACATAAGTCCCTTGCAAAATGTCTTTTGGATTTCGACAGTCTTAAAGGCTTTTCTAAGGTAGAATCGCATCAATATTCTTTGCCTGCTACTAGGAAATAATTCTTCATCGAGTAAAACAAGATTTTCCGGACAGAGTATGGATGCTTATTTCGAGATTAAAAGGAATAAAAGCAAGCATATGATATGTGACTTATAAATACTATATCAGAGAAAAGAATGTTAGTATAAACTCACTCTCTGAAAACGTCTATTTCTGATATTCTTTAAAGTTGAGTTTTCCCTGTTATTTGGAGTTTGAAAAATTACATTACATTATATGATTAACTCTTTCTCTGCCTGTGTTCGTTCTTTTGTATCAAAAAGGTAAATTCTTCTGCAAGAATACACTCTTAACAATATAAGACTTTCTGTTCAATAATGACTCTCTTTTATAATGTGTTTGTTTTTTTTTCTGTCATACTGCAAGGTCCAACATTAACAATTCTTTGTAAAGACGAAATCCCAACATGTCGGGACTACAGCGCAGACCTGTGTACAAATCCTTTATACAGAATCTTCAGGGAAAGGAAATGTAGAAAATACTGTGGAATATGTAAAGGTAAATGTTAACATTATACAACTACTAGACAAGTATGTTTTGTATAACACGAGTAATTGTTTTTGTTGAAATATAAGGTTAAGCCCTGAATCAAAAGATTCACTTGGGTATATTGTTTTTGTCCTGTCCGTCTGTTTGTCTGGAGAAGGATATATAGATAACGAACAGTATTCAATATCAAAGTCCATAAAACAATACAAAATAGGAGCAGAGCAAACACGGACCTCCGAAAAATCATAGGTGGGATCAGGTGCCATGGAGGAGTGAGCATCCCCTGCTGACCGGTCACACCCACCGTGTGCTT
Organism: Saccostrea glomerata; assembly: GCA_003671525.1. NCBI lineage: Eukaryota > Metazoa > Mollusca > Bivalvia > Ostreida > Ostreidae > Saccostrea > Saccostrea glomerata. The sequence continues at coordinate 187,204 of PRKT01000061.1, read as the reverse complement.
ATTGTCATGATCGTGAAATAACGGGAAAACCGTCGTCAATGCAGTGTATAAATAATGGACTAACAATTGGTATGAAAAACGTCAGTCAGTATTTGACTCAATGATAAATTGTATTTGCTGACAAGGTCATTGTATCGACCATAGAACTTACGAAATGATGACTTTATACGAGACTGCTTATATTCTTGTTTCATCAACTTGCTTGTCAATAATTTACCTCGTTTTAGAAATTGTTCATACGTAGAGCATGCTCTTGCGTATCGAATCAACTGAGATATATATACTCCGTATGCAGGTGATGAAGGTATATTGCTGCATAAGTAAGAGAAGTTGACGATAGAAAAGTTAAAGTCGTCACGTTTATCTTATAACTTGGTTGTTAAGTTACCATTAAAGTCTTTTTCATGTAACATATCCTAGTATGAAATAGATGTATCAGACTCTGTGGTATCTTTTTTTCTCAAGCTCTCCTGGATATATCGTTTCGACGTAGGAATGGAAATTACTATTGTTAATTGACAATACGTCGTCGATATATCTGAAGGTTGAGTTGAAGGCCACAGCTGTTTCTCTATCTGTCTGTTGTCAACTTTAACCTCGCAAAAAACTATTGAGCTGTCAAGGGTAAGTGTATACCACTTCAGTCTACGTCCCAATCCAGAGTTACGTTAACATCGGGGGCATAGTGTTTCACATACACATCTTGTTTTTCAGATTTTGATTCTGTCCCAAACATCGATTCCTTGGTCGGATGATTCCTCTACAAATATTTGCTTTTTGTTAAGTTTGATTACTTTAAAAAAAATGACATCGCCTTTTCTTCATGTATAACATATCTATGTATTCAATACACATGTTTTTGTATGATATATTTGTCTTTTGCTCACACTCCTTATAAGGTATGCTCCTGAAAATCATTATCTGCAATCTGTGAGAACGCAGAGATGACTTTTTTTTTAGCTTGGGAGATAATTTTTAGCTTGGGAGAATACCGAATTCATAAGTTATAACATATAAAACATAGCACATTACTTAATTGCTAGACACAAGCTAGATGTACACATGTGTAAAGAAGAAGGTGCAGTTTGGGCTTTTATTGTGCTCTAAAATTTTAATGTTCTTGAAAAGTTATGACTTGGCTTTAACAAGAGTTGAGTAGATAGATATGATAAATGAGCAAAGAATATGGCGTAAAGGAGGGCCAATCTGAAAATATGACGTCATGATTTTTTTTTACATTTCTAAGTTTATTGCAGAAAAGCCTCAGAATGACTCATTTCTGTGCTTATTTTTCTTTAGAAAACAGTGTCTGCCACCATCGTCCACTTCAATTCTTGGATATGCTGTGTAAACTGCCTGGAAAAATCACATATCTCTAACTAAAAATCTTTGTGGGCGACGGTGGCAGAGTATGGTTTCTGAGAGAAAATTCCACTGAAAATTGATGTCTTCTGCAACTTTTTAAGAAAAGTCGGCGGGAAAATGCTCGAGTTAATGACGTCACAATTAGCATTTAGGAGGTCATATGAGAAAAACGTACTATATGTGTATTCTTACTGCATAGAATTCCTATGAATTAGAAAAAATGAATTCTAATTCGTTATATCACTTTTATATTTTAGAAAAATACAGGGCTTAATTTGTATTGAAACTGAAGCTTGTTGCTTTTCAAGCAAGTTTAACCGCTGTAATAATTCCAATGTTCTTTATTCACATATCCTTTGAAAAACGTCTGTCTTACATGTTTTAAGAATGATTCAATGGGAAAATAAACCGGGTAAAAACCGAGCTTATCGAAATCCAGCAAATTTAGAGGCTTTCTGCTTTAAGGCCCTTTCACAATTGGCGCACGAGCACTTTACAACACTTTGCGATCGGAAAATTTAAGGTTCGCACGAGCTCTCGCATACGTTGCACGATGTCTCACATTCATTGCATGTGTTTTAGTGGTCGCATCAAGTCTCTTCAAAATATCAACATGCACACTATTCAGACGCGACCAAATGCGATCAAAATTATCTCAATTCAACGCACGAATATTAGTACGAACGTCTTACAAAGTTTTATGTACTCGTAAGAGTGATGTACGATTTTTAAAGATCGTAAGATGTGTCGCAGCTGTCGGTTCATACTTCATGTAAGAAGTCACGAAATGAGATGAAATGGGTTGGTGGGTGGGGCAATTGTCCAAGACAGTGCTTCTGGTAGAGTTAGCGGCATTTAGCGGCATTTCTCCAAGACAGACCTTCTGGTAGAGTCAGCGGCATTTGTCCAAGACAGACCTTCTGGTAGAGTCAGCGGCATTTAGCGGCATTTGTCCAAGAGAGACCTTCTGGTAGAGTCAGCGGCATTTGGCGGCATTTGTCCAAGACAGACCCTCTGGTAGAGTCAGCGGCATTTAGCGGCATTTGTACAAGACAGACCCTCTGGTAGAGTCAGCGGCATTTAGCGGCATTTGTCGAAGACAGACCTTCTGGTAGAGTCAGCGGCATTTAGCAGCATTTGTCCAAGAGAGACCCTCTGGTAGAGTCAGCGGCATTTAGCGGCATTTGTCCAAGACAGACCCTCTGGTAGAGTCAGCGGCATTTAGCGGCATTTGTCCAAGAGAGACCTTCTGTTCTTTTTCCATGGATTTACTGATATACAGTAATTAATGGAGAGATGGTTTACAATTTTATGTATGAAAGATACTTAAATAGTATAATAATATTTGCTTTTCCTTAATGACAGGGACTTTCTCAATTAGTAATATAAGGAGAGGACGTTTCTAAGTTTTTAAGAACTTGTGTCCAATCCTTTTGTTATAACATCAAAACAATAAAATATGTTCAAACCAGTAATATATATATATATATATTTTTTTTTTCATTTGATTTGGTGGTATTTCCAGTATTATCAAAAAAATATTACACCAGTAATTAAATATCAGTTTAAATTGTACAAAGAGCTCTTTGTACTTTGGTAGTATATTTGAAATAATTCAATTAACAGCTTTATCGTGGTCAACACTAGCCATAAGTATCATGCTAATTATCAATTTGCAGTTAATGATATCTTGCAGTCAGATACAGAAAAAATTACCACCATTATAACAAAACAGAAGATGATTAGGGAAAAGGTGTCAAACACTCTGGCAGCTGGCTTCATGCATTTGATATTGCTCGATTATCTAATTATGACTTATAAATTAAAAGTACAACATGTATAACATATTAATCATTAAGTTATATTTATGAAAATATGTCAAATAAAATACAAATGTACTAAATAAAGAAAATAGTGTGATTACTCCATAAATTACAGTAACAGAAGAAGCTTTACTTTGAGAATGCTTCAATATTATCTCATTATAAGTAGGTGTGTCTTAATTTATTCAACAAATAAACTCTCTGAGCAATAAATAAAATCTACAAAACTATTGGTCAATCAGTGTAATTTTATCTACAACAATACCCAAATAAAAGTCGTGATAAAGGTTCAATTATCTCTTACTTCACATCATCGCCAATCTTCTTCAACCAATGACCCTTGTTTAAAATTTATACGTATTACAGCAATTACTATCTTTTCAGTCAACACTATCATATATGTACAACTGTCGACTTTGCAGGATTTAAAACGAAAGTAGAATGGTAGATGAATACCGATCTCGATGAGAATGAAGATAAAGAAAAAAATCGAGGCAGGGTATAAATTCTGGGTGGGCAGGGATGAGAATCTAGAAATATATTTATTATGGCCAATATTCAGTAAAAGATATAAAATTCAGATAGGTTAAAATTCTGTAATCATGCAGTTTATTCCGTAAAAGATATAAAATGCAGCTTATTCCGTAAAAAAAGATAAGTATGCAGCTAATTCCATAAAAGATATAAAACTGGGATAGGTTAACATTTTGTACTCATGCAGCTTATTCCGTAAAAGATGTAAAATACAGCTCATTCCGTAAAAAAGATAAAAAATGCAGCTTATTCCATAAAAGATATAAAACTGGGATAGGTTAGCAATTTGTAATTATGCAGCTTATTCCGTAAAAGATTTTTTAAAAA
>PRKT01000061.1:138562-179737 GCA_003671525.1 Saccostrea glomerata | reverse complement strand
AATAATTTTTTAGACATGTTGACCTTTGACGAAACCTTAATGCATAAAAACTTTAGGAAAAATGCGTATTTGTTACTAAATCAGCAGTATCACCTGCCAAAAGCGGTAAATCTAGTACTCTGATATAAATGTTAAAACCAAAAACGGACATCGATGTTTTCGTAAAATCGCGATTAAAAACAACAAAATGAAGTATATTTTTTTAAATAAAAGGAAAACCTCATTTACATACCAGATAATTTGTACGCACACAAATTCTCACATATACCACTGTTTTTATGTTTGGTCATTAAATATTTGTTTTTAACTTGGTATTGCTTTTTTCTTCACAATATTAAAAAAGATTAAGTTCTGACGTACTCCATGTATAATGTTCGTGTAATTGAAATACATGTATATTCACAGAGAAGTTTTATATAACAAACCTGTTAGTTCTTAAAAGGATGCTGTGTTAAAATCCACATTTCATTAACATTGATATTATTTCTGCGAAACTGAAATTTTCATAACACATGAGTAAAGGTGCCAAAGAAAAATATATTACAAATTTGAAGACTGTGAGAATTGAATGATATAAATGATCAACCGCCTCTGATATGAATATAATGGCAGTGTCAATGGGAAACCCAAAATATGTGAAGGATGAAAATTAAAGAATAACAGGTGTACAACGGCAATATGTCATAATGATTCTATGAAAATTTCGTTCAGTGGTGTAAGAGGAGTTGCGGATAAGAGATGGGTATACCTAAAGCGTAACAAACAGATGGACGGAAATCCCGATTAATAAATACCCTCCCCCTTTTCAAGCAGGGTGTATAAAAAAGGACTAATGTGGGCAAGCAAGCATTATGGCCCATGCATTTTTTTGCTATTTAATCTAATGTCTCTGAATGTCTTTCTCAAGATTGTTGCAACTCAAAAAATCTGGAGCAGTTGTTTGTATTTGAAATAATAATATTGTTTACTCACTTAACCTCCCAATCAAAGATTTTATTTTGCACCATGTACAACTCCCATGAGTGGTTTCAGTGCTTTGATTTTAATGGACAATATCACATTTCCGATCATAAATCTAACTGGTCGAATTGTTTAACAACGCTCTTTACCTGGGCCAATGACGTCCCGCTCTCATCTTTCAAGTTTGTCTTTATTTTAGTGGTCTATTCTCCTCTATCAGATAACCAGTGAATTCAACCTCATACATCTTCAACTAGAGATAAACCTGTGTCCCATAGTTATGTTTGTGTTTTTTTAATCGTTAACATCTCTTTTCCCTATGTACAGGAGTCAAATCCCGCTTAACATAATGTTGCTTGATTATTTGGTGCCCCACATTACCGCTTTAAGGCCCTTTCACAATTGGCGCACGAGCACTTTACAACACTTTGCGATCGGAAAATTTTAGGTCCGCACGAGCTCTCTCATACGTTGCACGATGTCTCATATTCATTGCATGTGTTTTAGTGGTCGCATCAAGTCTCTTCAAAATAGTCAACATGCACACTATTCAGACGCTACCAAATGCGATCAAAATTATCTCAATTCAACGCACGAATATTAGTACGAACGTCTTACAACGTTTTATGTACTCGTAAGAGTGATGTACGATTTTTAAAGATCGTAAGATTAATCGCAGCTGTCTTTGCGTGTGTTTTGCGAACATGAGACTGTTGTTCAACATGTCTCATGTAATCTTGCAACGTTTTGCTATCATTGCTTGATTAATCACCTTCAATTGACATGCTTTGCAACAGGTATATATATACCGTGTATAATTATAAGCATCTTAACTATGTCAACGGAAGAGCTTCGGAAACGGGTGGTATATGTACCCGGCCCTCTGACTCGCACGAACTTTCGTACTATGGAATGCATGAGCGCTGCACGTTCGATCGTATTGCCGCACGTTCAATGGTCCGATTACCTGATCAGTCGTGCAATCCTATCGCATTATCTTAAAACACTCGCTTTCATTCTACAACAGTCGCATATATACGCAAGATATATCGCAGGATTTAATGCACAACAGTTGCTCTAGATCGCGCGAATTTCGTACGAACACTTTTTTCATATGCGATTATTTTGGCAACACTTTACGATCCTAAACAAAATTACTCGGTCGCACGAATATTTTGTCGCTTCTGCTCGTGCGCCAATTGTGAAAGGGGCTTTAGTAAAAAGACCTTCTGGTAAGTGACATCAGATAATACATTGTAGCACGTCTTTTCTCAGTGTTTTATATGTACTTTCTGTCACATGAAAGCAAGCTTTGTATTTGTCAATTGAAGCTATAACGTTGATTATCAAAAGGATAGATCTGTTTAGAAATTTGTGAGGGATTCAGGGGACTTGCAGAGATGTATATTGAAAATGACTTTCTAGTAACGCTTTAGAATTATTTGATAAAAAGGCCCCAGAAATCAAAATAAAACACTAAACATTTGTAAACATATAGGACAAAAAAAATACCTAGATGATCACAAGGTTTAAATCTTTAGAATACATGCTAAGTTAAATCTGTAAACAAGAAGGCACGGTCCCCTGAAAATAGGTGGTATTAAGTGCTACTGAGGAGAAAATATATGGTCACACCCGCCGTAATCCTTTATTATGTTAAGATAGACGGAACATTTCGTACTTGAATTCAGTTTAAAGATAAATGCCTAACAATTGTTATAAAAAGAAGTCAGCCAGAGTTAGGATTTTAACCAAAGAATATAAAGGCAAAATATTAAATTAATCAACAAAAAATTCATAATTATGAAGAACCATAACTATTAGATTGTTAGGGTATTGTTTTGGCGAAGGATAACAGATCTAACGTTGTTTTATTTCAATGAAATTAATATATACTCCTAATTAAAGCAGAAAAAACATACTAGTAATTCGTCGGAATGGGTATTAGCAAGGCATGAAAAGAAATGCGAAAGCCATGGCTACATTTTTACGATCATAAGATAACTTAAATATTTTTAAATTGAAGTAAAATAGTTAGAAAGACTTCGCTATAAGCATTCAAGTCAAAGTAATATCCTTAAACGCTTATAATACTCGTACATGTTGCATGAGATTAAAAGGATATCTTTATTGTGTGATTTGATATTGGCTTTATCCAGTCGTTGAAATGTATCGAACGCCAAATTAACATATAAAATTATTGAAATATTCAAATAATTGTACCTATCTTCAATTCATTTGAAGATAGGTACACTTGAATTAAAGATAGGTACAATTGAATTAAAATTAGGTGTAAATAATTATACTTTTCTCTTAATAATCATACCTAAGTACAAATGAATTAAAACCATCTTTAATGGAGTAACACCTATCTTCAATTCAATTAAAGATAGGTTCAATTGAATTACGCTTATCTCTAATTCATTTGAAGATAGGTATAATTGATTTAAAGTTAGGCACAATTGATGTAAAATTAACAATTATACAAATATGACATATCCACAAAGGGTTTGAAGGAACAATTCAATTATACCTAGGTTCACTTCGTTTTGTGATGTTGAAAATAATGAACGCTCCCTTGGAAACAATATTGAACATGGCTCAAGAGGGAATCCTACAGGAACTACAGAGAGACGACAAGAGGGATAAAAGAATAAATAAAGGTAATTTCAAAATGTGCAAAAAGCACCATATACTTATTAAAATACATATGTATATCAATAAGTGAGCGAAAAAGATGTATGATAGAAGGAGTAGTTATCATTGCCAATATCTTAGTAATTAAAGATAGATTCAATTTAATTGTACCCATTTTTAAATCAATTATACCTATCTTCAATTAACTGCATTTGTACCTACATGTATCTTCAAATGAATTTTACCTATCTTCAAATGAATTAAAGATAGGTATAATTGAATTGTACCTATCTCTAATTCATTTGAAGATAGGTACAATTGATTTAAAGACATGTGCAATTCATTTGAAATTTATGTACAATTCATTTGAAGATAGAACAAATATTTGAATATGTTAATTTGGCATTCCATAGAAATGGTGTATATATTCGCGAGGCTTGATGAGCGAATATACACCATTGCAACGAGTTGAATAAAGCCAATATCAAATCACACAATTACAGATGTTCTATTTATCTCATACGACCTTGTTTTAACAGAACTTTGAGAAACTGTTAAACTACAAGAATGATTTCTCATTCAAATTGATGAAGTATAACTTGATGACGTAGCACTGTTGATGTTGACATGCCTCGAAAAAACGTAGATCGTGTCCAATAATAGAAATTTTGCTATCTGTGTCTTTGAAAACGTTTTATGTGACAATTGCTGCAGCTTTACATCAAGTTAACTTCCAAGAGATCGTGAAAATTAACTCTTTGTACGGTGGCAGTACAAAACATTCTAGGCAGGGCTACTTCAGTACTTGAAGATTAATTGTTGAGACATGGTAAGTTACATGTACACCTACATTACTAGGTAGGCATACGAAGTATAATATAAGAAAGCATTGTTGAAGATGTTAAAGGAATCTTATAACAACAACTTAACTGCTAGGCTTTTCTTTCTCCGAAAACGATTTAAAGGAAGGGGGTTAACATCCGTCTTGAAGTATCCAATACAGATACCTTGATAAAATAAGACAGTTTTTGACATATACGAGTCTTTTTCGTGCTTTTAACGATATTATTGCTCTGTATCATTCATTTATTGAGGGCAAAATTTTTACAAATAAAAGTTTTCAAGCAATAAAAACTTGAAGCGAGGAATCGTGTCAAAACCGGAAGTGCTATTGATAAAGCATCTACCCGTGGATAAAACATAGGTTTATCCAACAGGTAGTATCATCCACACGTATGACGTAATGAGATGAATATATCAAACAGTATTTAAGCCCATAAGCTCTTCAAACAAATCAGCAGCTGATCAAAACACAACTCTCTAAAGCATCAAAGTTGGATCAGAAGCGAGCATCACCCATAGCGTATTTGTTGTCATGAACGGGAAAGTTTATAGACAATCAGTTTGTTAATAATGACCGAACAACCAATATGAAAAAATGTCAGTCAGCATATTCGACTTACTGACAGAATGTTTTTGCTGACAAGGTCATCATGTAGACCATAGAATTTGCATTTAATGACGACTTTTAAGGACTGTTGACATTTCTTATCATACAATATTTATTTTAGGTTACTTTTTTGTAAAATATTCAAATATGTACAGTTGTTCATATTCTATGGTATCTTTTATTAAAAGAATATCTCTTATATAAAAAAATCAATAATAAATTATTTTGTTAACAAGTTAAATTTTTGCTGCTTCTCTTGATCTATGATAATATAGCTGATAGTTAAAAAAAAGACTTCATCCTCTGTATGAACAGTCAGCTCGTGACCGATACTTAAGTTTAATACGGAAAGCACGTTAAAATTAAGTAAACAATCATTTTAATACAGAAAAGAAAGCACGTTTATAATAAGTAAACAGTCATTTGTATTATCAGGAGCTGATTGTATATATGTTATGCATGTAGCTGAGGAAACCACAGAAATGTTAATAAATCTTGAAAGGGGCCGGAATGTAATGTATGGTTACACTTGATTTTCATATAGAAAAAAAACTGCTTTATAACTTTATCTTTATAAGAGGTCTGCTTATGCATATTGCAGCAGAAAAGCTTCAAAATAATGCGTTAGATAAATCGGTGAAACTAAACGAGAGCAAACGTGATAAGATATGTTCGTGAGAAAAAAAAATTGAAGGTGACTCATCGTCTGGATGTTCTTGGTTCTTGGCGAGAAACAGAATGAAAGTTATTTGAGGTTGTATCAAAGGTGCAGTCACAATCATCCCAATCATCTGGTGAAAAAGTTCAGCCTTTTACCGCAATTTTGTTTCTCAATTGATTTTGTGAAATAACGTTGGAGGAATTACTCCTTTTTAAATAAAGAATTATATTTCAACTTGACGGTGAACAATTCCATGGAATTCAAAAATAGGAAACGATGAATTCCACAAAATAATTGAAGCAATATGGAAAATTGTCAAAACATCAATACCAAAACAGACCGGGATTTAGTAACTTTTTTTTGTTACGGATACCTTGTCGAATATGTTTGTGTGCAAGAAACACCTTAAAAATGTTGACGACAAGTTTATCACTTTCTTGGACATCAAAAAAGATCTACAAAACTCCAAAATGACGAATTCAAAGTAGAAGTGATATTTTATTCTATACAGGTAAGTCGGTATTGTTTTGTTAAATTTCTTTTATGTAGGTTTATTTGCAGTGTATATATGTTAGAAGCTTCACTCCTTGAACCCCCTTGGACCCCCATTAATTTTTTCTCAAGCGTCTCTGCGCCTTATTCGCTTCAACAGAATACAATGACGACGCCTATCAAATTGATTAAGGCTGTGCCATTTCACGCACAAATTGAAATTAAAATTGGTGCTTGAACCGGTAAAGGCTTAGCTTTCCGTTTTTCTCATTTATACAAGGCGGATGTAAACGGTCAACAGGGGATGTATCCTTTATGGCATCTGATTCCACTAGCAAGGTCAGTTGTGAGGTACCTGCATAGTTATGAAATATCATCTCCAGAAAATTCCCTACAAAATGGTATACATTATGCCTAGATTACTCTTTGAATAAAAAAGTTATAAATTGATTTATAAGGATATGTCAAAAGGTTTGAAAAAACGCTGAAAATGTGCCGGTAGAGAAAGGGTTAATAGGAAATATCATGAATATATAGTACCGGGTACTTGAAAATCTTAAAGAATTTCCCATGTTCAACTGCTCATTCTTTTTTTTTCTACCCGATTGTACATCTTGTGTTAATCTCGGGCACAGAATTAGACCTCGAATTTGATTGGCTAAAAATCTTTTTCTAAAATTACTTGGGAAAAATATCGTAGTGTTTTTATGGACAATTTTAAAAATGAGTGGGTTTAAAAATTCAATAACAGATTTTAAATATTGTATTGAATATTAAAAATCTGGAATTCAATTTTTAAACCCACTCATTTTTTAATTTTTCGCTTTGCCCGAGATTAGCATACCGTTTTACGGTTGAGTTCGACTTTCCCACTCGGCGAGCTGATCGACTTTTGACGCTGTTTATGGAGATTACAGAAAAAAGACAAGCAAGCCATATTTGGCTGTGTATAATATAAATTATCGAACAAGACAATGGTAATAATAAACATTTTGCAAGTGCATTTCCTCTGAAAGTGTATATGAGTGCGTTTCTTAGGAGAGGGGTACTCCATGTAATTCGAACTTAGATACCTTGTGTTATTATTATACTATGGGTCAAAAATTTATTACAGAAACAAGTGTCAGTGTCTGTTACGCGTCAACGCCATCGTCCTGTTGATTTCAAACGGTTCAAGGCCCTCTCTGAGGATGGTTAAGACGTTTCAATGTGGGAAAATTTACTAGCTATAGCACGGCGATCCATTGTTGCCTGCAGCGTAAGAAACAGACCCCAGACAGGGACTTTTCTTCGTAATACCTATCACTGTTTTGCAGGTGGTCATTTGTGAAAATAAATGACCAAATTTTTATAACAAATTAGTAATCTGTAATAAAAAATATATTATTTGTTATAACAAATAAGTTATTTGTTATACTAGTATTAAATAAGTTAACTTAGAATTATTAATTTGAAATAGATTACTTATTTTATATAACAAATTATTAATTTGATATAACATATTTATTAATTTGATGTGACAAAGTATATACGAGTGTACCTGTAATAGCAAATTATTTATTTTGTAAAACAAATTAGTATTTTGTTAAAACAAATACTATTTATGACGAAATTTGAAGATATACAAAAGCCAGATCAAATCAGAAATCTTAGTATAAGTCGGATTTGTGAAAATAATTTGCAGCTGTTAAAGTTTTTGGCCAATAATAAGGCTTAAGTGGGACTATTGAAAGCTTTTCCAGCAGGCACTTGTTTTGATTAATATAATTAATACAAAAATTACACACATACATGAAGAATTAAATAACACAAGGTATTTAACATTATCAAGTATTGTACTGTATAATTGTGGGTTTTATTTCGTTTTCTGAGAAAATGTATTTTTTCTGATAATTTATCTGCAAATCCATTTTTATCAATGTTGTCAATATGACACCATGGTGGTTCACCACAGGAGGAGATTCGGGATTTTGCATTTTAAATTGGAATTTGTAGAGATTTTATTTCATTGCCTATTGCTATCTGTTTTCGTCCGTCGTCGCGCTTCGTATGTTAACATTTTAACATTTTCAGCTTCTTCTTTGAAACCACAGGACCAATTTTAACAAATTTTAGTATAAAGCATCTATGGGTAAAGGGGAGTAGAAATTTTGAATTTCATGGCCTCTAACCCCCGCCCTTTGGGGCTGAGGGGTCGGGCAAAAACCACTAAAATTGGTGCAATCTTTTAAAATCTTCCTCTTTATTCCTGGACATCAAGCAGCCAAAGTGTTGACATGATTATAATGAGCAGAGAACCCTCTGCCAAAATTAAGAGTGTGGATAAGCCAACAATCTGGACATTAATGAGGCATTATGGAATTCAATCAAAATTCATCAGTGTCATCAGGAATCGTGTGATGAAACATGTCATATCATCCATAATGGGAAGCTCACAGACCCTTTCAATGTGGAAATAGGTGTAAGACAGGGCAGCATCATGTCTTCTACCATATTTTTGATAGTCATTGACTGGGCCATGCAGGAAACAACAAAAAGCTGTAAAAATGGAATCCACTGGACCTTCACAAAACAGCTTGAGGACTTGGAATATTTGCAGATGACATTGACCTGCTCTCGAGCAAGCTACATGATGCTCAGGAGAAACTATTAAGATTGGCATCAGAAGCCCAAAAGACTGGCCTTCAAATAAATACTAAGAAAACAGAGGTGATGTGAATAAACAACAAACAAGAGACATCAATTCAGTTAAATGGGGAGAACATCAAAGAAACTGACAGATTCATCTGTCTTGGGAGTATTGTCAACAAGGATGGTGGAGCAGATGACGAAGTCAAAAGCCGAATAAATAAGGCAAGACATGCTTTCCACACCCTCAGAAAAATTTGAAATTCTAAACCACTCACCATCAACAGCAAAATCAGGATTTTTAACAGGAGACCTGGAAAGTAACAAAAACAATAAACAGCAAACTACAGTCTTTTATCAACAAATCTCTCCGCCATATCCTTGACATCATATGGCCTGACACCATATCAAACAACAGCCTATGGGAGAGAATCAAGATCATATAGATATTGACATCAAGAGGAGGAAATGGGGCTGGGTAGACCACACTTTACGCAAACCCTCAAACGACATCACTAAACAAACTCCGGATTGGAATCCACAAAGAAAGAGGAGGGTTGGGAGACCAGACAAACCTGGGAAAGGTCTGTTTAAATGGAAGCTAAAGAAGCTTGACTTACCTGGACCCAACTAAAAAACATAGCCCAAAACAGATGGCGCAGTGTGGTTGCGGTTCTATACTCCCTAAGGAGTGAATAGAATTTGTCAAGTCCTCTACCAAAATTATGAAACTCATAGCCCCATGGTCAGGGGTTCTGGCGTTAGGGCGGGGCTCTAATGATCATATAGTGAAAATGCAGTAATTCTTTCAAAAACAACTAGTAATTGCATAGTTATGATGTAAGAGTTCTGGTGTAAGGGCGGGCTCTAATGATTATATAGTCAAAAGGGCATTACTTCACTGAAAATATTCTCCTCTGATCCTGGGTATAAAGCCAATGAATGAAGGATATAGAGATAACGAACAGTATTCAATATCAAAGTCCATAAAACAATACAAAATAGGTGTAGAGCAAACACGACACTCCAAATCATCAGAGGTGGGATCAGGTGCTATGGAGGAGTGAGCATCCCCTGCCCACCGGTCACACCCGCCGTGTGCTCCTTATCATGATCAGGAAATAACGGAAAAATTCGTCCTCGATTCGGTGCATAAATAATGGTCTAACAATAAGCATGAAAAACGTCAGTCAGCATTTGACTCAGTGATAAATTGTATTTGCTGACGAGGTCATTTTATCCACCAAAGAACTTACGAAATGATGACTTTAAACGAGACTGTCGAACTGCTTGTTTCATCAACTTTTTTGTCATAAATTTACCTCGTTTTAGAAATTGTTCATACGTAGAACATGCTCTTGCGTATCGAATCAACTGGGATATATAAACTCCGTATGCAGATGATAAAGGTTTATTGCTGCATAAGTAATGGAAGTTGACAATAGAAAAGTTTTTTTTACATCACGTTCATCATAGAGCTTGGTTGTAAGATTACCAATAACATTATTTTCAAGTAAATTTCCATGTATGAAACACATGTGTCAGACTCTGTGGTATCTTTGATCTCAAGCTCACCAGAATATATCGTATCCACATAGGAATGGAAATTACCATTGTTAATTGACAATACGTCTTCGATATATCTTCTAAATGTCGAGTTGAACAGTTAAAGGTCACAGCAAGTGTTTACTTCTTATTATGAACATTTTGCACAAATTCTGCATCATATATGATAAAATATGCCAATAACGGAGCGCAGTTGATACCTATAGGGATTCCAAGAGATTGTTGGAAGACCCGGTCTCCAAAAACAACATAGATATTGTCAATCAGAAACTCAAGCATCTTTTTGATCTTAATTTCAGAGTACTTGTGTGTGCAATCAGAATGTGTTTTAACAAAATAATTTTGCAAATTACCAATGACCAGGTAAGTAAATTTACGAGTTCCATTTTTATTAGCTCACCTGAGCCGAAGGCTCAAGTGAGCTTTTCTGATCACATTTTGTCCGGCGTCCGTCTGTCCGTCTGTCTGTAAACTTTTTACATTTTCGACTTCTCAAGACCCGCTGGGCCAATTTCAACCAAACTTGCCAAAAAGCATCCTTAGGTGAAGGGGATTCAAGTTTGTTCAAATGAAGGGCCACGCCCTCATTCAAGGGGAGATAATTGGGAATTAATGAAAATGTTTTAAAGATCTTCTTCTCAAGAACCACTGTGCCAGGAAAGATGAAACTTATGGAGAAACATCCTCAAGTAGTGTAGATTTAAGTTTGTTCAAATCATGACCTCCGGGGGTAGGGTGGGGCCACAATGGCCGACCAAAGTTTTACATAGAAATATATAGGAAAATTCTTTAAAAATCTTCTTCTCAAGAATAACAAAGCCATAATTGATCATATTTATATGGAAGCATCCTCAGGTAGTTCATATTAGAATTTGTTCAAATCATGACCCCCGGGGGTAGGGCGGGGCCACAATGACCGACCAAAGTTTCACATAGAAATATATAGGAAAATTCTTTAAAAATCATCTTCTCAAGAAAAGCAAAAACCATAACAGTTCAAAGGTTTACTTTTGGATTTAAACTTTTCAATAATAAACCAATTTCTACTTTTTCCTAGCCACAGTGCTCAGGTGAGCGATGTGGCCCATGGGCCTCTTGTTAAAAAAAACAACTGTCAATAACATCTTAAAGCCTGGAGTTAAATTTATCATAGGGAGTGGTTGTGTATAAAGTTGAAAAGTCGTTGAAAAGGTTTTTAAACTGTTGATTTTGGTAAATTCTTGTGATTTCAAACTGTCCAAAGGTTCTATGGAAGTTTTGAGTCATAATGAGGTAGGATGCTTCTACTAAAATTGTGAATTCATTGTCCCTGGGTCAGGGATTCTGATGTTATGACGGGGCTATATTGATTATACAGTGAACATGCATTAATTCTTTGAAAATCTTCTCCTCTGCTAATGGGTATTAAGCCCATGAACTACCCGGTAAGTACATAGTTAAGATGAGGAAGGTTGCCTCTTCCAAAAATGTTAAATTCATGGCCTTTGGTTAAAAGCACAAACCAAATTCATTTATTGGAAAGTTGTTACATGATACTCAGGTGATATATCAGGCCTGTGTGCCTCTTGTTTTTTTATACATGAAATGGGTTGAACCAGTACCTTTAATGACTGTATAAATTAAGTAGTATGTAAAGTAGATCATGTCACATTTATTGTGAAATAACATGAACAAAACCAACACTTAAATATGACAATATAACTATATTACAAAATTTTGTTGCGTGCCTTAAGTGAGATAATATTTCATTGAAGCTCCTAAGAATATGTTATTAGGAATGGAACATCGGGTTTTAATGCAATTTAATATCATCATGACATTGATGTTTGACAGTGAAATCTGAGCTGATAAAAGAAACATATTGGTCATAAGCTCTGCAGAGTGCACGTTTATTGTTTCACGAAATCAATGTTTTAACTGAGGATTCCTGACCTTAAAAAGATTCCATAGTTCTGTAGACACGTCAGATGTCCAAAAATATTTATATGTATTTGTAATAACAGATTAATAAATTATTATCACAAATTGATAATTTGTAATCACAGATTTTTAGTTTGTTATAACAGATTATTAATATATTATAATAGATTATTAATTTGTTATATAAAATAATTAGTTTGTTAAAACAAATTACTTAAAATCTGTTAAAACAATCTATTAACTTGTTATATCATATTATTAATTTCTTAAAACAAAAAACTAATCTGTTAGTAATTGTTATTATTAAAACAAATTACTAATTTGTTATAGCAAATAATTAATACATATTTAAACTATTTAAATACCACATATGTCTTCTAGTATCATTTTATTGAAATATATATTTAATTCTTAGATACAGGATGGCAGAATTGCAGCATTTGCCAGAAGCTTTATACTGTGGATTCTGGAGGTTCTTGGGTACCAATGAAATGGTGGCCATGAGGAGAAATGTAATAGACTTAAGAGATGAGATAGAAAACGAGGTTAGAAGAGACGGCTACAAGCAAATGATCAGCGGAAGTAAACGAGAGGGATTCAGAATGATAACATCAGACATTGATGTAATGTACTGGCCTACAGACCATAAACTTATTTATGAATTATCTCAAACCACGCATTATGAGGCCACGAACAATACACTGATTTTGATGGAGAGTGAGAACAGTCCACCGGGATTTGTTCTTCTTTGCTTACTCAGTGACTCTAGAAGACCAGATGTCTCTTCGGTCTGTATTAACATGAATAACAAGTTATATATATCAAGCAGCTTACATCGGGACATCGTGCGCATTCTCAATAGGAACTCGTCATCCCATGGTCCATGTGTAAGTACAGAAGCCGGACATTTGGAGTGTGACCAAGCGTACTGTTTTAAGTCCGACTTCTGGCCAATTCAAGCTTCTTCCTGGATAGATAGATGTACTAAACATGCATGGCCATCGGAGATCACACGTCGTAATATTGTTAAAAATGGATGTCATGTTGTTGCCATCGGGCATAAATCATCTTCCTTTGAGGACACCGAATGGAGGTTATCATTTTCACAAGCAGAGCATAACCTTATATATTCCTTGAATCATTGTCAATTTCTATGTTACGGTTTGCTTAAACTGTTTTTGAAAGAGGTGATAAACAAAAAAACACAAGATAAGTTGCTTTGTTCATATCATATGAAGACAGTATTGTTTTGGGTTATTCAAGAAAAGAGTACACTTGTTTGGAACCGGCAAAATTTCATTGAATGCTTCTGGACTTGTTTTAAAAAGCTTTGTCAGTTCGTTTATCATGGTGTATGTCCAAACTTCTTTATCCCAGAAAACAATATGTTTCTTGGAAAAATTCATGGAAACTTGCAATTAAATCTGTATGAACACCTAATGAAAATACGCCACATGGGACCATCGTGCTTATCGATGTCCAAATCCGTAAGCGACTTTTTACAAGATACTAGTTCAATTCGCAACCGTGCCCTTCAATCTGACGTTATTCTACCCAGTGCTGTATTTGATGATGAATTTTTCACTGAACTATTCTTTGTAACACTTTATCAAATTACGGATCGTAATACGTCTATTAGGCTTTTAGAAACATTGGAGAACATGCTGCGAAAGAAAAATAATCTAAAGGAATATCAGAATATTTTCCTTCAAGTTTCCCTATCCGAAACCTTTCAATACAATGCTTTTATGATTAATGCTTGTTTTAGAGATGGCTGTAACAGAATTAGATACAAGAGCGACAAAATATCTCTTGGCCTTATAAAGATGGCTAAAAAATCAGGATTTTTATCGGCGAGTCTCTACGTTGCACTTTTTTATTATATGACACACAGATATAAGGAGGCTGTGAGAGTTTTGGAGGGATTGAAGTCTAAAATGTCCCAACCTTCTCTATTGTATAATAATACCGTGAACACGGAGGCTTACGAGGAAGCAGTGACAGGGATGTCGTGGTCTGAAAGGATAAGAAAGGATGCAGTCACGGTTCTTAAGTTTGGTAATAACTTTTTCTATATTGACGAACTTTGGCTAGAACAGAAGGTCAGCTTGCAGAATCGTATGCCTGGGTTATTAATACCTCCCTTTGTCATGCTTCACTTCCTATTAGTGCTTTGCTACCGTCAGACAGACCCAAGGAAAGTACAATCTGCTCTGGATGATCTTCATGTTTTAGTTCACTATGATGAGAATCGGTACGTACCTAAGGAACTAAGAGACATTTCATGGCAGATCCTTGGTATCTGTCAACAGATGACCGGCCATTTTCAGGATGCTCTGTTCTCTCACAAGAAAGTTTTTCAACAAATTCCACTTCACAAAATACAGGAAGCAGCAAAGATTCAATCAGAACAATGTCTAGTGCTTCAGAAAATGACAAGATCGAATTCAAAGGAGTTGCCAAAAATTCTGATAAATTCCTTGGGTTTTGGATAAAGTGGGGTTTGTTTTTTTATTATAAATTTAATAAAGGTACAAAGTATTTTCTACCGTTGGTATTATATCCAATTTTGATTATTTAGTATCATTCCAAAGATTTCTATTAATGTTATTCTCATTCGTCTTGTTCTTGAATCAGGTCTTCAAATTTTTAGTCAAATCTTCGTAATATTAAACTTGATCCAAATTAATAATTTCTAGAAATTGATCACAGAAGAAAACTTCTTGGTTACATAATGTGAATTTTTTATATATTTTTTCTAAACATGTTAATAAACATATTTGTAGATTTTTTTGCAGAGGTATAATAAAATGCAAATATGATTTATTTTTCATATTTTAAGAAAGCTTTGTTGATGATACATGACTGTCAATAAACTTTTATAGATAATTCAAAACTTCCTTCGTTCTTTTGATGCATCATCATCATTTTTAAATAAAATTCTAGATATTAAGTACCACTTAGGAATCGCTAAGGTGACAAATTGCTGTTTCTGTTAAAAATTAACATTTCAATATGTTTAGATTCTTCACTGGAACCGCTGAACCAATTTTAAGTATTTTTGGTATTTGGTATTTATGAGGACAGGGAAACAAAAGTAACGAATTTCATGCTCTCTGTGTCCCATGGGCCTTGGGGATGATGCTATTTTATGTTATCTTAAAAATCTCGTATCTTTACTCTTGGGAATTAGGAGGCTACACTGCCAGTGTCAGCATTATCACAATAAGCGTCGAGTTCGCTTCCGAAATGACCATGATCAGTGTTAGGGAGTTAGGGATTTAAATGCTATGGTAGGGCTCAAGATATATAGATAAAAGTGATAAACGTGATGACTTTTAACTTTTCTATCGTCAACTTCCCTTACTTATGCAGCAATATACCTTCATCAACTGCATACGGAGTGTATATATCTCAGTTGATTCGATACGCAAGAGCATGCTCTACGTATGAACAATTTCTAAGGCGAAGTCAATTATTGACAAGTTGTAGAAACAAGTATATCAGCAGTCTCATTTAAAGTCATCATTTCGCAAGTTCTATGGTCGATACAATGACCTTGTCAGCGAATACAATTTATCATTGAGTCAAATGCTGACTGACGGTTTTCATACTAGTTGTTAGTCCATTATTTATACACCGAATTCAACGGTTTTTGGAGACGAGGTCTTTCAATAATGTTGGAATTCCCATGGGTCATGATTGCCCCTCGTTTTAGCAGACCTCGTATTGTATTTATATGAAGCAAAATTTATTCAAAATCTTGTACATGAGAAGAAAACATTTGTTTTGCCATTCAACTCGACATTAAGATATACCTACATCACATGATGTATTATCCAGTAACAATATTTATTTCTATTTATATGTCGACACAATATATCCGTGTACAAAGAAAACTAATTGTGCTACACAATATCACACACCTGTTTCATGAAATATTTGAAGGCTTTTACAAGCTCAAAAGCTCATTAAACAGTAAAATAGGAGCAGAGCAAACATGGACCTCCAAAACATCAGATGTAGGTTCAGGTGCCAAGGAGGAGTGAGCATTCCCTGCCGACCGGTCACACCCGCTCCTTGTCATGATAGAGAAGTAAAGGAAAAATCCGTTGACAATTTAGTGTATAAATAATGGTCTAACTATACGTATGAAAAACGTCAGTCAGCATTTGACTTAATGCAAAATTGTATTTGCTGACAATGTCATTGAATCGACCACAGAACTTTCGAAATGATGACTTTAATCGATACTGCTTATATTCTTGTTTCAGCAACTTGTTTATCAATATCTTACTTCGTTTAAAAATTGTTCGTACGTACAACATGCTCTTGTGTATCGAATCAACTCATAACTGAGAGATAAAAACAACGTTATTCAGTTATTCAGGGGAGAAGATATTACATTAATAGTGAAATGAACGTACCTTGTGAGTACAGGTTCATAGTGCTGAAAAACAGAGATCGTGTATGCGAATTTATTTGAATATTTACTAGAAAAGATGTTAATGCCAATTGTTTTAATGCCAAAAGATATACAATTAACATGATGAGTCTAACCTTTCAATTGTAAACTTCGCTTTCTTATGCAGCAATATAACATTATAACCCCATCAGAAAAAAGGGGTTGTTAGACCATTCTTTACAATAAATAGCCTATAGATTTTCCCTTTTTTTTTTTTGATCATAACAAGGAGCTCATGGCGGATGTGACCGGTCAGCAGGGAACACTCGCTTCACAGTGGTGCCTGATCCCACCTCTGATGTTTTAGATGTCTGTATTTGTTCTGCACCTGATTTGTATTTTTGAATAGACCTTTCAGCTTGCACGCTGAATATTGTTTGTTATCTCTATATATATTCATTAAAACTTAATTGTGTATGTATATATTTACAAATTTAACTGGAATATATGATTACAGAAACAAGATATTTTATTATATAATTGAACAATACTGAACTCTCTGATTGGCTGAGATCCAATATTGTTGAAAGAAAATCTACATCATGTTCATGTGCACATGAACTTACTTCGGGTAAATGAAATGACTGACTCAACTGTCAACATATATGTGTTGAGGTGTGTATGTATCATGAAATTGAGAAAAGAGCACTTGGATGAAGTTTTCAAAGTTCTCAGTGAAATTCTCAAAAATTGATTTTTAGTCCAATGGAAACAATTAAGTGTTCCTATTTCTTTCTTTCCTTTCACGTTCACGATTTTTTGTTAAAAGTAGATGATACAATGTATTTTATTACAAATAATTCAATTTGCATAATGGCGTGAATTAAGCCACATTACACAGCATTATGCTGTTTGCAATAACTCTTAAAAATTGCTACATGTTTTCAGTGCGAAAATGTTAAAATATTTTTAAAACAGTTTGCAAACTTGTAAGAGTTGATAAAGGTGCATAGGCCAAAAGATACTTTCTAGACAGTCACCATTAAGCCAGAATTGCAGTTGCTTTATGTCTAAACAAACTTCCTTTAAACTGACTTTAAACCAATTACGCGATTGATAATCTGTTATGTGTCAAATATCAATCATATAATAATTTCGTCTCAATATGCCTCCTCTTGAATAAGCTCATGTAACATAAAAATTGAATACATCATGATATTGTTGAATAAATTTGTGTTATAATTAATTGTTCAATTTATCAATGCATATTTTATGTAAGATATCTTTCATAAATGAGTATAAAAATATAGAGATCTATTGTATGTCAAGATATATCAATTTTTTGCATTAATAATAAGAAGGTACAGTTTGAGCTAAATTGTGCTCTAAATATTTAATGTTCTTAAAAAGTTATGAAATTGGCTTTAATATGAGTTGATCAGATGAATATAAAAAATTTAAGAATATAGCATGATGGAGGACCATTCTAGAAATATGATGTCATTAATTTGGTACATTTCTAAATTTTATAAGCTGCTCTATTCTCTGTTGAATTGAAATGAACAAAACATTTACTACATCTCACATAATTTTAATATATATTCAAATAATTTATCTTCAGGTTTCTTACATTTCCAACACATTATCAACAGGTGCATTTTCTCCTAGTTTACTTAGATTCTTCACTGATGTTTACTGAAGGTCTTTACTGATGTTTACTGGGACTCTTTACTGATGATGTTGATAAACTCTGTTATAGTTCTGGTTGGACGCCCTAAAAACAATATTGTCATTTATATTATGTGATTGGTATGATTCTTTTACTTTTTTTCATTAAACATGTAAAAAATAAAAAAAATAAAAAGGGAAAGAAAGAAAGAAAAAACTCAAAAAACCTGTGTTCTTATTTTAAAAATATGTTGCCCCTCTCCACAAACACATATGTTTAATTCAATGTATAAATGCTTTTTAATGAAATATGAATATAAAAATATATGTTCAAAATAAAATACATGTATGATCATGCAATTAATTGTTGTAAGAGATGCCTGTGTGATATTTGCTGTTTTATTGCAGAAAATATATGTCAAATGCAACTATCTTCATATTTTCAATTTTTCTTTCAAAGATAACTTCCATCTATGAGTAATATCCATACCTGACATGCCCTTTCCTAAGTAAGATACCGCTCCTTCGTTAGACATGACGCCTGCAATGTCTAAATGTAGCCAGTTCTTGTTCGTCACAAATTCCTGAAATAAAATGTAAAATTTTCTTGTTGCATTATTTATAAATCATATGCATGGGTAGCACAAAAGTACAAATTTATAAATTTCAAGGAAGGGTATAGAGAAGAAAATGTTGTGTTCAATAAAACATGAACTTGATAAGAATAAAAATTTCTAATAAAACATTTAATTCCAGGTACATATTCAGCACTTCATTATTTGCATTATATACATGTACATGTACAAGATGGTTTTGAAAAAAAAATTAATTCCAGATAAACCGTATACAGGGTTCATTTTGCCCTGTGTTATTTTTGCCCTTTCACCCTTGCAATTAATTTTGCCCTGTTTTAAATTTGCAGTCAAAGTTTAGTTTAAGAAATTACATGTATACTGTATTGTTAGAATTCACCCCATTTTAAATTGGCCCAAATGAGGATAGGGCGACAGGGGCAAAAATAAAACGATTGAGGGTGAAAATTTCCCTGTATACCATAACTACATGTACTCATTTTATTTGCTATAAGCAATGCTATTAGGGAACGAGAGCACCAAATACTTATTTTTATCAAAAAAAAAATTGACAATGTCAATATGTATTTAGTTTAAAGACATGACTTTACGTTGACTTTGTGACATTTAAAAACTTGTACTAGCTACCACAATATTTAATTGAAAAAAGTAATGAATTTATGACATTCAATATATTTTTTTATTTTTATTTTTAATATTATATTTTCATAATTAATTTCTTTTATATCATCAAGAGAAATACCGTATAATCCCTATCAACCGCCCCAGGCGCTTAGAAAATTGCAAAAAGGGGCGGTTATTTTGGTATTCTAGTTGCATTTCATTTCCAGAAATCTGCATAGCATTTCCGACATTTTCTATTTTCATTTCCAACATAATTTCTTTTTCATTTCCGGAATTTACCTGTGCAGCAGTTTAATGTTTTCCAAGTACGTGGAAATGGAATTTTAAAAGTACGAGGGGTTATCAAAAAGTTCGTGGACTGAGGCTTTAAAATTATTACTATGTATTCTGTGCTTTCATAATTTATATGGAACATTAAACAACAGAAAATGACATTATATCATCACCCGGCATTGTCGTCGTTTATTTTCATGATGTCCGATAACTTCATTGTTTTTTCAATGTCCGCTTCTTCTACCTCATAGACTTTTTTTGATGAGATTCCCAGGAGCTGGGTAAGGACTTAAACCCGCCTTGATTATATGACTTTACAATGTCATGAACAGGGGCCTTCAATGAATATAATATTCAAAATGGATTTATACACTGGGAGAGATATGCGCTTGATTATGCCGACATATTTTGCTCTTGGGAGTTCAATATCTTCAACACAATCAACGTCATTTTTTGACGTGATTGATTTTTACACCTTGACTGCAAATCGACATTAACAGTGTATCCCTTTTCTCTCTGAATCTATTTTGACATTTAAAGACAAGTACTCTGGATGCATATTATTTCTCTGTAGCCAGTTTCAACATATGTTTGGTCTATAACATTTTTTTTAATGTGGCAAAACTTTAAAGAATGTTGGAAACGGAACATCCCCCCCCCACCTTTGACGTGACTTTCAAGGTCTCATTTGTTTGGTCATTCCGTGTAAAATTTACGATAAAATTTATAGGACTCTCAGAATGAAGTGAAAATTTGCACATTTTATGGAACAATTTTGCCCCGACACATACCTGAATTAACGGGATTTTTGGATGTCAAATGATCATATCAAAAGAGGTTTTTCTTAACTACACATAGGTCGCAAAAAACGTCGTGTTCGAGGTTGCGCCACCTGGACATACCATTGCTTACAAAAACATTACTAATTTATTAAAAAATAAAATTTATGATTTATGGTTTATTCTATAGAAAAGATGATGCTAACTAGATATTTTAAAATTCATTGATGTGCCTGCAGTGGTTTTAATTTTATGATGCTAGTCCACGAACTTTTTGATAACCCCTCGTATGTATGGCAGAATATTGATAAAAAAATATAAAAATCCATCTATTATTCATATATGCATACATGTACCTGTAGCACTAAGTATATGCACTGGTTACACTCGTTATTATCACCAAACCATCCTTATCCGTTGTAAGTTCACAACACGTACATCTGTGCCACAGGGAAAAATTATTATTCACAGTTGCTTCGTTGATAGATTTACAAAACTCAGAAATTGGATTTTAATGATTTATTTATGATTGTTCCTTTAAATTTCTAATAGGTAGTCTTATCTGTTATTAAAGATACTATATGAAAAATGTCGGAAATGAGAACAAAAACATGTCGGAAATGAAAACTAAAATATAATGGAAACAAAAAGTTGATAATTACAAAAAAATCCAGAAATGAAATGCAGCTGGTATTCTCTTTATGATATCTAATGTCATGTTTAAACTTCAAAAAAATTTTTGAAAAAAAATAAATACAAGGAACCACTAAAATAATGTCTAACTTTACTTACAGTGAAGATAATCCACCCAAATAATGCTAAATTATTTATTTCTCACCGAGATAATGGGTAATAGACAAGTTTCGTTTTCACTTTCTCCAATTTTTTGATACCATTCTTTTTTATTTTAATCACTGTACAAGGGGCCCTTATTTCTCGAGAATTGAAAAACACCTAAGAGGGCACTTATAGGGGCAGGGGCGGTTAATAGAGATTATACGGTAAGCTGTTTCATTATTATGTGTCTTCACTGTTCTCATTAACAAAAGCCAATTTAAAAGTTAAAACTTATCCCTGCAAGCATTAATTTTCCTCTCAACTTTGATTTGCTAAAAATTTTGATTTTATAAGAGAATTAATACATAACATTTATCAATATATTATCAATACTTAAAGACATAATTAGAAAAAGACAAAATGCAATCTTTGTTCCTGTTTTTTCAATTTCAAAAACATAGAAGGAAGTGGATGAAAATATATAAATTGATGTAATTATAGCAGATTGATGCACTTATAGCAAACTTTAAGCCTATCTGTTTATTCAGTTGGTTAGTATAACTTTACAAACCTTAAGAAAAGCCGCTGCTGTGCAGGCTCCGGCTGACCTTCCACCTCCAATGTTATTGAGGTCAGCTAGCTGACATTTTGTTATTTTCTTGGTATAGTGATTAAATAATGGCATTCTCCATACTCTGTCACCTGTCCTAATGCTGGCCTGAATATTAAAAACACATGAGGACCAACATTGACATGTGCCCCTGGTACATGTACATGAATGTATATCATTGCAAACATGAACAAATTACACCAAATACTTCACTTTGTTGTATGTTTAACTGTGCATGTTCACTTGTCACTTGTAAGTGTAAGCTAAGAATTTTATACACTTATCCACTGGCTGTGAGAGGGATAATTATTATATCAAACCCAAAACAGTGGATTCCTGTCAAGGGTTGGGTGAGAGAGCTGTCCCACTCACAACCTGTGGATAAGAGGTTTATTATTCTGATGTATAATGTAATGTCATTGTGTAAAAGACTTTAAATCCTTCAGGTTCATTATCTCCACATATTTTATCTAAAGGTTAGATAGCATAGTATAACTTTGTGGAACTCTTCAGTGTTGGAGATATTGCAAACCTTTCATATTACAGGAATTTACAAGTGTCTGAATATTTTCAAACTTAACATGTACTTCCCACTTTATCTTAACACAATTCTACTACTACCGCTCTTAGTTTTAAAATTGAATGAATTTAGTTGAATCACCATCTTACCTGTTGGAGTTTGTCCCACATGGTTGCTGAGTTTGTAAACACTCCGGCAGCCCCTGCTCCAAGGGCTACATCAATAGCACCTGTAAACATATAAATATTCATGTATTTCATTCACTATATATTTAATTTTCTCCCTGTTTTCCATATTGTATTTTTATCTTAAGCCATTTTGAATTACATATTATATACCAATATGAAATACAGTAAGAATCAGAGGTCAAATGTTTCATGGCATGGCTTTTCCAAAAATGTAACATATGGATGGCTACATATAGGAATGAAAGGAAAATTGAAATATTTTACAGTATACTTTTACTATAAATGAGAATGATTTTAAGAAAAATGAAAATAATAACATAGTTACAGTAAATTGATGTAGAAAAGAAAAATTTATATAACAAGATTCGGTAGCAAAAATACTGTATACCTGTTAATGTTGCCATGTCTAAGATCACGGAAGGGTTAAACTGTTGACTGTAACATAGTGCATCAGCTAGAATTAGTCTCCCCTCCGCATCTGTATTATCTACCTACAGGTAACCAAGAATGTGGACACTTAACATCTTTTGAAAGGAGAATGAATATACAGTTTGTAATTTGAGTTTCTATTCATTTTAAGAGTTTTGTTTTAATTGTCTTCCCTTGTTTGTTTCTACAGCATATAAAATATAAAGGTTTAATGATAATAATAATAATACTTTATTTAAAGAGGGTAACCCGACTAGTGCAATGCACTAGCTAGTCTTCCTCGGGGCCCTCTAAACATATTCACAACAATACAATTATAAAAAACTTTGTACAATATTATAATAAATAACACAACATGATGTAGACATACAACTACATATAAAGATCGATTTTAGGACATGGAATTATATTTCTTTTAATTGCGACTTGTTATGATAAATTATTCTTCATTTTTACAAAATGTTTGTACAGTTGGTAAAAAACGTATATATGCAAAGGTAATTTGTTTCATAAATGAACACCGGAATACTGAAAAGAATTTTTAACTTGAATGGTTTGGTGATTTCTTGCTGATTACCTGACAATAACTTCACATTTAGATGACAACTGTTCTTTGACAATGTCTGCAAATTTTGTCGGTGTTAAAAGATTGGAGGGCATTTCCATCAGGCGCCTGGAGAGATTTTGTCCATCAGCTAAAACAGTACCTCTCTTCCATTCCTTTTCTATGTTGCCTCTGATGTTTAATAAGACACTTTCATTGGCTATGCATACACATGAATGCATCATTCTTATTGAATTTAAAGCATTTAATACATGCATCATTCATCATGCTAGTATGCACTGGTTAATGCATATATAGCTATAAAGATGAAATTTCAATAATGTACAATACAAATTCATTTTAAACATGTTGCAGGAAATTAATGTTATTTACAGATATGTAATAGAGATCTTAAATGGCAATTTGAATGAAATCTGTATACTGTATACAGGGTTATTTTCGCCCTGTGTTATTTCGCCCTTTTGCCCTTGAGAACAATTTTGCCCAGTTACAGTTCAGTTTAACTTTAAGAAATTAAGTTGTTTTCTTAGGTTCCGTTTTAAATTCACCCACTTGTAATTAGGGAGAAAGGGCTGAAAATTGAATGGAGGCAAAAATTTCCCTGTATGCAGTAGTTACCCTTACTTGTCTTGGCTGAATCGTGAAGCACAGGACACCATTACTGTTGGTTTTCTACTTTTTTCAGCCTTCAGTTCATCGTAAGAGAATAGAGCTAGGTGGCATCCCTCTGCAGAGGCTATTGAGACAAAATAAATATGTACATGTATAATCATATGAAAGTATTGTAGATAAAATAATTAGTTACCAGGTATTGCAGTTCCTTTGTTCTCCTTAAATGTGAAGTGTACTTTTCTTAAATATTATATTACAAACTTATACATGAAACCCTGTGACAAATGAATAATATTTTGCTCATTTGAATTTTAAAAAATGTATAATAAATAAAAATGATATCCATGAAAGTTCAGGCTGTTGCTGTATCTTAATTAAAAAAGATTAAAATTTACTAAATTCATCATTCTGTGTCACTTCAAAAAGAAAATACTCTATTAATTGTCATTATATTATTAGTAAAACATCTTTAAAACAGTTTATCTTTCTAAGCAAGTATAACCTTCAGTATCCCCACAAGGATCCACTTCTATCTCATTCTCACCCAGCTCTCTCAACTCAAGGACCGCCTCTACAAGACAGCATCTCAATCAACATACCAGAGGAATATAGGCTGTATTTCTCTGATTAGAAACATTTGCAGTATATTTGCTGTACTTTATAATTTACATAGACTGATGAAGAACAATTACATTAAAAATAAATACACTTTTCATTTTTAAATTTTTAAACATTATCAATTCTTAATTAGTTTGTTCTTCTTCTTATATAAAATGTGTGACAATTTAAAATATAACTTTGCAATCGATCAACACATACTTATTTTGAGCACAATTACTATGAATAATTTAAACAATAAAAAAACTAAATTCTGAGAAAAAAATTTATTCAATAAACTGATAAAGAATATACTGTCTCCATGATTTATTAATGAACTGTTTGAATTAATCAGCAAATATTTAAAATATGTCATCAATATTTATTAAAAATCATTGTCCATCTTCTCTTACTTGCCACAGCAGCTCGTACAGATTCTCTCCCTCTGTCTACTGTTTCCAGTTCATCATAGCCTTCTCCCTTTTTCCCAATACATGTCACAGTGACTGAAGAAAACTCTGAATCCACCCCATGTAATGTTCTAGTTTTTCCTCCTTTCAGAGGCTTTTTTATGCTGTTAAATCAATAAAGAAATTCTCTGACACTGCATGAGGATTTAAAGTGAAATCAATATGTGGATATTACAGATACATGTGTAACGGGAGAGGAGAAAATGCAGCGGACCAGACCGGGATTCGAACATGGGCCCCCTGAAACTCCGGTCAGGTGCTCTACTAGAGAGAGAAGGGGGGGGGGTGAGAGAGGAGGGAGAAGGAGAGAGATTAATTTGGAAAATCTTTTAGCACAAACCTGTATAGTTTTTCCATTCATGGCTGTGACAACATCACCAGGCTTGGTAGCTGATCCACTGGGCATATTCTCACAGAGAGGAATGAATGCTGCAGAGGAAAATCACTGTCAATATTCAGAGAAAATATCAAAACATGCATTACTGTAAACCAACTTTTAATTGCATATGAGAAATATCTGCAAGTTTCGTTACCCACTTAAACTTGCAAATATTAATGGCTGGAAAAAAAATACTTCACTTTTTATTCGTAGAGAAAGTTTCCTCAGTGGATGAAATTAATTGTCGCAGATTGAATTCAAAATTACAAATCGCGAATAAAAGATGACGCAAATAATAGTTCATTTACCTTATTAATCAACCATTATTTACTTAAATACATTGAACTTAAAGTTTACTTTAAAGTACAAAATTATTGACTTTTTTTTCAACTGTTTTATTAAAATGTTTAGCATTGCTGTTCAAACCTTTAACATGAACAGGGAGCTCTAATCTACTGATGCTGTGGAGGGTACCAGCCACACAAGCTGCCCCTCCCATGTCTCCCCTCATAGCGTCCATACCCTGGGAGGGCTTTATAGAGATCCCACCACTGGAAAACCAAATGGAAATGGTTATAATGATAAAGACTGTTATAAAGCACTCATACCAGATAAACATGGTCATTATTTTTCAAGACCACAGTAGGTAAAGAAATTGCATGGTTATACCTATTGTATAGGCATTACACACAATCATGTCTATTAATACATGTAGGATTGCATGACTACAATAAAGATCTGTGACAGTATTGGCAGTTTAAATCATTGACTAAGGATTGACGAAATTAGAGGTTTGTTATCAGTATTATACTGTCTATTCTCATGATCATCTTACCTATCAAAGGTGACACCTTTCCCCACCAGGGCTATGGGAGTGTCTGATTGTTTCCCTTTATACTCAATCTCTAAGAAGACGGGAGGCTCCACTGATCCCCTCGCTACTGATAGAAAGGAGCCCATTTTCATTGACTCCGCCCAGGCTTTGTCTCTAGCAAACACAAAAAGTTGATATTAATATTAAAATAAAAAATAACCCCCCCCTCCCCCCAAAAAATTGAGGAATAACGACTTTAGTATAAAGTTAAGATAAAGGTTATAGTCTAGCCATCGTTTCATCCTGAGAAGGGAGAGGGCTGCAAACAATTATTTTCAAGTTTGCCTCAGTAAAGTTGATAATTTCTAAACGTCTGTTAATGGATATAGAATTAAAAGGACTTTTGAGATAGACATATACAAATATTTCTTTTGAAATTGTAAATTTAAGAGTTTTGTTTTAATTGTCTTCCCTTGTTTGTTTCTACAGCATATAAAATATAAAGGTTTAATGATAATAATAATAATACTTTATTTAAAGAGGGTAACCCGACTAGTGCAATGCACTAGCTAGTCTTCCTCGGGGCCCTCTAAACATATTCACAACAATACAATTATAAAAAACTTTGTACAATATTATAATAAATAACACAACATGATGTAGACATACAACTACATATAAAGATCGATTTTAGGACATGGAATTATATTTCTTTTAATTGCGACTTGTTATGATAAATTATTCTACATTTTTACAAAATGTTTGTACAGTTGGTAAAAAACGTATATATGCAAAGGTAATTTGTTTCATAAATGAACACCGGAATACTGAAAAGAATTTTTAACTTGAATGGTTTGGTGATTTCTTGCTGATTACCTGACAATAACTTCACATTTAGATGACAACTGTTCTTTGACAATGTCTGCAAATTTTGTCGGTGTTAAAAGATTGGAGGGCATTTCCATCAGGCGCCTGGAGAGATTTTGTCCATCAGCTAAAACAGTACCTCTCTTCCATTCCTTTTCTATGTTGCCTCTGATGTTTAATAAGACACTTTCATTGGCTATGCATACACATGAATGCATCATTCTTATTGAATTTAAAGCATTTAATACATGCATCATTCATCATGCTAGTATGCACTGGTTAATGCATATATAGCTATAAAGATGAAATTTCAATAATGTACAATACAAATTCATTTTAAACATGTTGCAGGAAATTAATGTTATTTACAGATATGTAATAGAGATCTTAAATGGCAATTTGAATGAAATCTGTATACTGTATACAGGGTTATTTTCGCCCTGTGTTATTTCGCCCTTTTGCCCTTGAGAACAATTTTGCCCAGTTACAGTTCAGTTTAACTTTAAGAAATTAAGTTGTTTTCTTAGGTTCCGTTTTAAATTCACCCACTTGTAATTAGGGAGAAAGGGCTGAAAATTGAATGGAGGCAAAAATTTCCCTGTATGCAGTAGTTACCCTTACTTGTCTTGGCTGAATCGTGAAGCACAGGACACCATTACTGTTGGTTTTCTACTTTTTTCAGCCTTCAGTTCATCGTAAGAGAATAGAGCTAGGTGGCATCCCTCTGCAGAGGCTATTGAGACAAAATAAATATGTACATGTATAATCATATGAAAGTATTGTAGATAAAATAATTAGTTACCAGGTATTGCAGTTCCTTTGTTCTCCTTAAATGTGAAGTGTACTTTTCTTAAATATTATATTACAAACTTATACATGAAACCCTGTGACAAATGAATAATATTTTGCTCATTTGAATTTTAAAAAATGTATAATAAATAAAAATGATATCCATGAAAGTTCAGGCTGTTGCTGTATCTTAATTAAAAAAGATTAAAATTTACTAAATTCATCATTCTGTGTCACTTCAAAAAGAAAATACTCTATTAATTGTCATTATATTATTAGTAAAACATCTTTAAAACAGTTTATCTTTCTAAGCAAGTATAACCTTCAGTATCCCCACAAGGATCCACTTCTATCTCATTCTCACCCAGCTCTCTCAACTCAAGGACCGCCTCTACAAGACAGCATCTCAATCAACATACCAGAGGAATATAGGCTGTATTTCTCTGATTAGAAACATTTGCAGTATATTTGCTGTACTTTATAATTTACATAGACTGATGAAGAACAATTACATTAAAAATAAATACACTTTTCATTTTTAAATTTTTAAACATTATCAATTCTTAATTAGTTTGTTCTTCTTCTTATATAAAATGTGTGACAATTTAAAATATAACTTTGCAATCGATCAACACATACTTATTTTGAGCACAATTACTATGAATAATTTAAACAATAAAAAAACTAAATTCTGAGAAAAAAATTTATTCAATAAACTGATAAAGAATATACTGTCTCCATGATTTATTAATGAACTGTTTGAATTAATCAGCAAATATTTAAAATATGTCATCAATATTTATTAAAAATCATTGTCCATCTTCTCTTACTTGCCACAGCAGCTCGTACAGATTCTCTCCCTCTGTCTACTGTTTCCAGTTCATCATAGCCTTCTCCCTTTTTCCCAATACATGTCACAGTGACTGAAGAAAACTCTGAATCCACCCCATGTAATGTTCTAGTTTTTCCTCCTTTCAGAGGCTTTTTTATGCTGTTAAATCAATAAAGAAATTCTCTGACACTGCATGAGGATTTAAAGTGAAATCAATATGTGGATATTACAGATACATGTGTAACGGGAGAGGAGAAAATGCAGCGGACCAGACCGGGATTCGAACATGGGCCCCCTGAAACTCCGGTCAGGTGCTCTACCAACTGAGCTATCTAGCCACCGTCTGGCAGGTCTTTCACCTGTCAATTCCAAACCTGGTCACGGCACCAAATTTAAGGAGGGAGGAATGTGGCGGTCAGCCGGGTTCGATCGCCGGTGGCCAGATAGTTCAGTTGGTAGAGCACCTGACCGGAGTTTCAGGGGGCCCGGGTTCGAATCCCGGTCTGGTCCGCTGCATTTTCTCCTCTCCCGTTACACATGTATACCTTATGCAACTTTTAAAAATCTTTTTAAAAATCTTACATAACTTAACACATCAGTTATCTGGTTACAAAGATGGTATTCTATAAAAAAAAAAAAAGTATTCTGGTGTAACTCATGCTCAAGAGATATTGATATTACTCACTCCGTATACTCACCTGAGCAAAAGCTCTGCAATTTTCCCATTAACCTTTTCATTGAATTTTTTAGTAGTACCAGTAAAGTCAATGGAGTCAGTTGAATCATTCTCATATGCACCCAGGACCAAAGCTTTGTTCTAAAATGAGATATATTGTTTGAGATTATCACCTTTAATAATGTAAACAAAAGAAATTATGCTTTGTAGCAATTTATACTAAATTATTGAAAATATATCTGTCATGCTCTAAATTTTAATCAATTAAAGTCTAAATGAGAGTTCTCTTTGTTAAAAAGTCATCTCTCTAAAATAGAAATACAATGTCAGTGGCGGATCCAGAAGTTCATATGGGGGGTTTTGAGGCCCATAGGGCCGAAGGGGGAGGGAATGGGAGGGGGTATCCCCCTCACATAGGTGAAAATTTTGTTTTAAATGGTTCTAATTGGTGCATTTTCCAGCATTTTGGGGGTACTTTTTGTAGCTTTTTTAAAGACCGATCATCACAAATTAATAAGTGTTTTAAATTTAATTTAACTTTAACACAAGACTTTAGACTTTGCTTTCAAAAATTTTTAAATCTGACAATTTTAGGAATACAAGTTGACTTCAAGTTGTCTTTACTTTAAATGCATCTACAATATTAATTTAGTTGTATGTCAAGCTGTCTTCCAAGATACAACTAATGTGCAAAATTTTTAAACACTAAAAAACTTTAAAATTGAATTCTTTTCAGAATCCCTAACTAGTGCTTTTCAACTTACTAGTCTAAGAGTATATACTGTCAATATGAGTTGGAATATAAACACACGTGTACAATAGATGAAATTTCAAACTGAAGAAAAAAATTACAAAAAACTGGAGATTAGATGGTGCTTGGGAAATCTTTCCTGTTTACATTCCATGGGCAAGACAATCCCTATACACGGAGGCTGTCATACAGCCTCCGTCTAAAAATGCTTTCTCTTCTTTTATGCTTATATAAAATATATATTCCATGCATGCATTTCTTTTTGGAAGAGTTATGTTTTTTTCAACAGTTTTCTTCTGCAAATTCTCAAGTATTAATTTTAAGGATGCATATTAAGCAATTGAAATGCGTCAAATACATGTAGCAAATGGCTTTGTACTTCCCTCCAATAAGTGTGAACAACTACTTTTTCAATGAATATTCATAATTCAATCGTGCTCATGGCCAAAAGGTTTGATTAATGCAGCATATACCTCAAGTGAATTTTCTGGAAAAATCCTGTTTTGCAATGTAATTGTCATTCAAAGACTGCATATATAAGCTTGAAAATGGTGAGTTTTTAATAATTATATATAATTATATATTATAGTCACAAGCTTGAAATTTTGAACAGATTAAGATTATTAAAAACTGTCTGATAATTCAAAAAAAGTTGATTTTTAAAGTACTTTCAGATATAGATTCTGTCATGTAACTATTATAAATCACATCATTTTGCAATATTGTAGCTGCATGCATGCAGCTCTAGAACAAGGAGATAAGAATTGCCATGCATGTTCATGCAGATCAACATACCCATGCATGCATTTTTGAAGAATTAATTTCTCAGCTGAAGAACTTCAGTTTGTTTGAGATACACATATCCTTAATACGTACTGCATTTGCTCATGGAAGTACTGTACCAATGCTGCTGCAACTTTTGGAATATGTCGGGGTTTTTTTTTTACATGAAAAATTGATTACCATTTATAACAAGCAAATTGAGAAAAATAAAAGACTGTGTGCAGTTCTGGGGTGGGGGGTGCGGGTAGGGGGTGGTTGGGGGTGTCAGATCCCCTTTGACTGAATTTAAAGAATTATGAAATCATTATGTATACCTGTATAGTGAAGCAAATAAGATATGTCAATATGAATATGAAGATTTGATTGCTTAGTCTTTATCATGTGTATAGGTGATTCTTTTTATATACATTATTTATCACATTGTAATTATAATTTTATCATCATGATCATGTTTATGAGTTTGTTCAAGCCAGACATCATAACTTTTTCATTTCACATGGCATGTCATGCTGAATACTATCATTTAGTTAAAAAGAAGTATTAAAAAAAAAAAGGAAAATGAATAGTCCGGGATTCGAACACGGGACATCTCCCATGTCAAAATTTACAGAATGCGCATGGTGTCTAATTTAGCCTTTATTAAACATGCAGTTCTAATAAATGTACTAAGAATAAAAAGTCCACCAACACCTGTATTATACATAATAACTCTCCACATGCACCTGTGCTAAAAATAACAACATTTAATACAATAAAAATACTAATAAAACAAACGGTGCGGGACACTTTGAGAGGGGCGAGTCTAAGAGTCCCTAGGGAGTTTTGGTATAAAATTTCATTGCAAAAGCTCAAAATCTTCTTGAAATATCGCCCAGAAAAGATAGTGTTACAAACAGAATGAATAAATTTACGACCTTGAACTTTGACCTTTTGACGTCAAAATCAATAGGGGTCTTCCTTGGGCCACAGGGAGTTGGTATGTAAAATTACATTGCAAAAGCTCAAAGGGTTCTCGAGATATTACGGGAAAACGAAAGTGTTATAACAGACAGAATTTATGAATTTATGACCTTGACCTTTGACCTTTTGACCTCAAATTGATAGGGTTCTTCCTTGGGCCATAGGGAGCTGCTATGCAAAATTTCATTTTGAAAGCTCAAACGGTTCTCGAGATATCGTGTGGAAATGAAGCGTTACAGACAGACAGACAGAAAGAAAGACAGATGAACAGCTAGATGGACAGACCCAAATTTATATACCCCACTTTCAGTTAAAGCTAGGGACAATTATATTTTTCAAAAATTGTATTTTTAATAAGAACAAAAGTCTGAATTTGTCTAAATAGTCTAATGAAATCCTTTGACACTGTCAGGCATATGATGCAAAGGATAAATATCAAGATTCTTAGAGTGAGCAATAAAATTTGAAAATTATTAGGAATCTGATCAGTTATTTAGCTCAGTCAGATTCAGGGTCTAGACCATAAAACTGATGAGCTCACTATAATTATGATCTCTGAGTCTCACTTTAAATGTTTCTGAAAGGAATTTTTAGTAAAAAAAAAAAATTGAGCCTTAATTAGGTCAAAAGTTAACTGAAATAATAATCTATTTAAAACTCCTAGCTGGCCTCAGGGGCAATAAAACTTATATAAGCTCACTTTTGACCCCAGTCTCACTTTTTCCAAAGGAATTAATAGTGGGAAAATGAGACTGAGATCAAAATTAAGTGAGCTCATCTCAGTTTTATTGACCCTTAGAGGCCAGATCCAGAAATTCTATTGTGATTGGATTGGGTATTAAACTCATCAGCATCACAATCACAAGGGGTAAATGATTGGTTAGTTGTGCCATTTTGGACTTAACTATATAAATGTGTTTTATTGCAATTAGAATATATGGTACTTCAAATCCCTGGCAAAAAATTGGAAGAAAACAATAAATTTTGTGATTCATTCATTGCATTTACATCAAATTCCTCAATGCAAATATGTTTTATGTAACCTCTGATGTTTTTTTTTTTGTAGGATAAGGATAAGTCAGGAGGAACTCTAAGTTCCATTGCCAACTTTTTCCAGAACTTAGGACCGAGTCGTAAAACAAAGACCCCCGGTTCACAGCCACGCTCCGACTCTGAGGCATCCAGCCATCTGTCAGAATCCAGTACAAAGGGGTCCAGCACAGAGCTACCCCCCATCAACCAATCACAGACACCCAGTGGAAAAAGAACTCCCTCCTATAATGTCAATGGCCCACTCAGTCCCAGGGCAGCAGAAAAAGAGAAGAGTGTTCCAAAGGGGGACAACCAGCGAGTCAACACATGGGCCCAACAGGCCGACTCCAACATAAGTCAGATAACAGCAAGTGCCAACAACAACAAGCTGGTGTACCCAGTCAGGACCAAAACGGTCGAGCAACTCAAGTAGGTTAATTTATTATTTGCCATATACTTCATGGACATAAAAGTTTTAGTAATTTTTTATCAGTCGTTAGAGTGTCTGTCCTAGAGTTGTGAATTAAGGAGTTGATCCTTACATTG
The DNA here is from genome assembly GCA_003671525.1 of Saccostrea glomerata. NCBI lineage: Eukaryota > Metazoa > Mollusca > Bivalvia > Ostreida > Ostreidae > Saccostrea > Saccostrea glomerata. The sequence goes on along the minus strand of PRKT01000061.1, from coordinate 145,884 downwards.
TGGGATTGAATGATCCACTGTGGGATGTGGAGACCGGTCCTTCGGATGAGACCATATAAACCGGGTCCCGTGTCGCAGTAAGTGCTGGCATAGAACCCTCCCTGCTCAATGGTCCTGAATGCTGAGTATGGACAAAATTTGCAGCTCTCCACCAACAAGTGGTGGCGTCTCCATACGAGTGAAAAATTCTTGAGAGGGGTGTTAAACAACATACAATCAATCAATCATATATGTGGGCTTCTTTTTTGGGTTACAGGTTTTAAATGTTTAAGCTCTATGGAATTAGAATTTTTAAATTTCTGGTCATAATATGCAATTCAGTGTAAAAGTGACTATATGGCAACCAAGATTTTTGAAATGATGCCCAGAAATAATATTAGATCACCATCTACAAACCTGATAAAAAGTGTGATTTGGAGAATTGAAACAATGCAGTTATGTTTTGCTTAAATATGATGTACATGTATTGTAGGGAAGATGTTCTTTTGGCCAAAGAGTCCGGGAACTGGAAGGTTGTGCAAGACTTTTACGCCACAACTTTTGAATCCTTCTTGGAGATAAATGCAACATTTAAGGTATTAAAGACTAATAATAACTGGAAAAATCCCCTTAATTTTATACGCTTTAATTTGTTGACAGACTTTTCTTTATTGTAAATGCATTTTCCTCAGTTGAAATGCACTATGACATACACATCATTCTATTTTTTAAGAGCGCACTTTCAATCAATGTTTGGGAATGAATTGCAAAGTAAAATGAAGAAAATTTTTTTCAATTTTTTTTATACAATTTTTTCATCCTGCGTATGAATTCATTTGTGCCACATAACTCATTGATCAAGCTTGCTAAAACATGAACAAAATGTTACATATCTTTCAATTTAAAAAAAGAAATGTCGATGTTTGTCTGTATTATATAGACAAATAATAATTATGAACATGTAATAAATTAAGATAGTGGATATAATGTTAAATGTAGATCACTGCGCCCTCATATCCTTGATCAATCAATCCATTTCTTGAAAGGAATGGAAAGGTACTTGGAAATTAACCTATATATCTAGCTTATATTGTATAAGAATTCCCCTTTTAGCTGAAAGGTGAATCAGCCAGGGGATTTATATAAATCTCATTGATTTGACATATATATGTAGTAGCTATTCATTGATTGCATGCATCAAGCTCAGTAAGCTCAAAATTCATGAATTTTACATAATTCTGTAGCATTCAAAGGAAGCTTTTTGTGCCTGTTGTGAAAAACACATCTGTATGAATTGTTCCACCTCACCCATTATCAGCCTATGTAAATTTGTTCATTTAGATTAATTATGCATTGATCACCAAGTCTTTTAGAATGTAATCTGTGCATAAAGTCTTTGTTTGATTTTTTCTATTCCTTAGTGATATATGCAACATACCTTACCTACTAATAATTTTTTAAGATATTCTTAATTCTTGATTATAGTGCCATCAGATGTATTAATCATAGACAAAAAATCAACATGCTTTACCAGGGATAAAGATATCAGTTGATGAATATTCTTGTGAACATCTATTTTTTATGATTTCAACTCCAGGGAAAAAAGACAATCAAGTTCAAACTATGTTGCTGATGCATGTCCTTAAATAAAACAGGCCCATAGCTCACAATGCTTACCTGAGAAAATCAGAAATCAGTGTTAAAAGTCTTTTTACCTTCTTGAGGTACCTTTAAGTTGATATCTTTAGTTTAACAGGAATGACAGATTATGCTCCACTCCACATATCCTAATATTTGAGCTGTTTAAGAGGTTTCTTACATGATAAGAATGTCAGGATCAATAGATTTAGCTGAAACATGATCTTGTTCTTGTAGTTTTTTGGGTTTGTTTTTTTTCACACGAATTAAAGCATTTTGAAAGTAATTTGATAATTTGAGTCCAATTTAACATGCCTGTAATATTGCTTACTGGTAAATAATTTCATCAATATCAGTTGGAAAATGTGCCTTTAAATGCTACAAAGAAATAAAAATTTCATTATGAATATGTAGGGCCTTGTTATAATGACTGCAAACATGCAGACACACCCTATTCATCTAGCCAGAAATTATGATCCTGTAGTCTCATTATTCTATATTCATTATGTAGAATCCCCAATACAAAACAATCATAGAGAATGGTATTAAGTTGTATTATTTATGCAAAACTAATACATTGTATTCCTTAAAGTATCAATGTCTTCATAATAAATTCTATTGCGCATTTCCTGATATTGCCAATATACCTTAGTACACCCCTTGTGCATGGTTCTGCATAATTGACAACAAATTACTATAAATATCACAACTTACAATATCTCCCTATCCACCCATTGGGAGCCTGACAAAACAATAGCACCAAAACCACAATATTGTAACGAGTAGTTTTGTTATAGTGACGGAATTATAAAGATTAAACAATATTGTAACATTGAAGATCAGAGTTATATAATCTCCAATGGAAGTAATTTTTGTTGGCAAGAATAGAATGTATATAGCTCACTTCAAAAGCAGAACATAATGCTTTGAAACACTGATGCCCCAATATGGCAGCTTATGGTGAGGGTTAAATTTTCTCAATTGGAAGTCAAACTCTAAAGGTCAAGGTCAAAAGGTCAAAATTGTTGGTACCCAGAGGAAGATCTTGTCACAAGGAATACACCTATGGTTATGAAAGCCCTAGTTCTAGAGTGTTCTAACTGTTCAAAAGGTAATGCCAAGGTAAAACATTTTAAAATGTGGGTCAAACTTTAAGGTCAAGGTAAAAAATATTTCTACCCACTAAAAGGTCTTGTCATAATGAATACACATGTGAAGCATGAAAGCCTAAGCACCAACTGTTCAAAAGTTATGGTTAAGGTTAAATTGTGGTAATCTTTGTAAAGATTTTTCATAAAAATACTTGAACATTTGTATACATATATATGTATATCTATTGGTTTCTGATTCATGATAAGGAAAAGTAATTTGCATTGCTAGATCTAGATTATCAATGATTGGGAAGGAATACAAGCTTAAATCAAATATTAAACTATTTACCTATCTATCAGAAAACTTAAGTATTGCAAACACTGGTTTCTTGAATACCATTAATATGTTAAAGTGATTTGGAAGTCCCTATCCCTTATTCTTTAATATTTACATCCACTGAATATTTTCTCCTTAATTTCTTAAGAAACCCCATTGCGTTCATCACTGCATAAACTACAGTAGGCAGGTCGCCTGTACAGATTTCTTAATCAGTGGCTGTTCCATCGATTAAACGTATAAAGACGTTCGCATCATTAATACAATAATTAATCTTTTTAATCCTACTTTAATTGATTATTTAAACAGATATAAATATAAACAATAAAATGCTTTCTTTGTTTGTTGTTACTGGAATGAACGGTCGCAGCTTTTGCAGAAAAAATTAACATAACCCGCTTACGCGGCCGGGTTATGTATTTTTTCTGCAACAGCTGCTTCCGTTCATTCCAGTAACAACAAACAAAGAAAGCATTTTATTGTTTAAAGAATCTCCTCTCAAATTATTTGGAATCTTTGGATATCTTAAGTTTGTTTAAGTCTCATCAAGTTGATGAAAGCATGGTTTGACTGACTCAATTAGCTATTTAAACATTAAAGCAACATAGAACAAGCTTGTGATTAAAACTGTAGTGTTAGAATTCTTGGCAAATTTTACTCTTTTACATACTAACTTAAAAGATCACTTCTTTATAAATAGGGATCTGACCTATAAGACCAGGCTTGGTTTTTTTCTCTACAAAAAGCATGTCGATTTCCGTTCCAATGAATGACATTAGGCTGAATACATATAACAATTTGTTTTTCCTAAATCTTTATTTCAGTGAGGAGAGGTAGAAGGAACCCTTTAATTGATTTTCTGAGTTTGTTATCTCCAAATGTAATAATTGATATTTTTCTTGTTTACTTCTCATTATGCATAAAGGTAATGTCTACTATCTCGAAAACTCTATTCCTTATGTCTAGGCTATTTATCTGTGGAGATATTAAAGCAAATTATATAGGCCGTAATGAAATTCAAGGGAGTGCATTTACTGAAATATGAAGCCAAAATCAATGAGATTAAATTCTAAGGAATATATACAATTGAAATAAGCTCAATGTTGCCAAGAAAATCTCTACTGAGTAACACATAGTGAGTTATTCTTGTCCTCGGAGAAAGTATGCTTATACTGAGGTTTGTTCCACCTGACTGACAACTGTGCATTGGTTTTATACGATTTGATATCTCTTTAGTGTTTCTTATATCAAGAATGGGCATGCATAAGGGATTAGATAATTGAAGGAAAAATACATAAGTCTATAAAAAAATTAAAATAGTCTCTGAAAAAGGAAAATTTATAACTTTAAAATTGTTGTACCAGGTGGATTCGAACCCCCGCCTTTAAAAAGAAAGTATCCAAGGTATAAAAGTCAGCACATATATCAACTGAGCTAGTCTGTCTATGACAATAAAAGGCATAAATTTAAAGCTGATTATGAAAATCAGGTTTCCTTATTTTTTGTAGGTTTTTTGTGAATTTCGACCCCAGGGCAGGGGTGCCCCTAAAAAATCTTATCTTAAATTATTCCTTACATCCTAACCTATCAAAATATTATAATTTCATTTAGGGGCAGGCCTTCCCTGATGGACTTCAAGGCTAAAATTCATGCAAAAATAAACCCTTTAATGGACAAAATTGTGTTTCGGTCAATTTTGGAGGTTTATTGTAAATTTGAAAATAATAAATTTTAGGTATAAAATACAAATTTGAAAAATTTAGACATATATACGGTAAAAAACAACAAATAAAGATTTATTTTTAAATGTCACTTTTTCCGGGAAATTGTTCTCTCCTTATAATAGGTCAATTCTTTTGTTGAAGTGAATACATATCCTTTGAATAATATGACACTGAGTGCTAATTCTCTATAAGTTCTGATATTGTTGCTGTCTTAATCTTGCTTAAAACCTTGCTTTTCAGTTGCTCAAAGTTTTTAATTTTCTATTCTGTGTATTCTTGCCATATCGAATTTTTACTTAAGTGTTGATACATTAATTAATGGAGACTTTAAAGTCCTTTTCATGAACAACGAAAACTTCCCTTCACACTGTGAGTGTTTTAAATGCCAATATTTTGTGAAAAGTAAATTGATTTCCAATACATTTAGCTATTTAAGCTTGATAAGATTAAATAGTAGTTTGGCTTAAAAGCAGGAAAGCATTTGCAGAACTTTATTTAAAGTTTCATATTGAAGTTTGAATAATTGCATATTTTCCAGAGCAGAGTTCTGCCTGTAGACATTCATGATTTACGAGTTCATGGTAATTATGAGGTTTTATATCCTGTATGTTTGGGATATCAGTCACCCTTAAAATGGTTTTATGCAGATAAAATTGAATGGTTAATCAATATATCAACATTAAACTTGCCCATTTTCTTTGTAGGTAGAATAACTAGCATGTTATCTGTGATATACATGATATAATGTAAATATATATATATTGATTGTTAATTCAATAAATTTGCCAGGGGGTCTCAAATTCAAATCAGCACTGCAGTATTTTGAAATTCTGCTAGATTACTGAACAACATTTTGACAATCGAAATAATAAATAAATTTATTTGGAGTATAATTTTACCTATTTGTCGGCATAAAAGGGATCAATTAAAACCTTTGATGAGCATATCAAATGAATTTCTTATCTAAATGTTTCTTTTATATGCCCCCTGCAGTAGGTATACCAGTGCATGATTAGTATGCAGTACTTTAATAACAATATTTAAATTATATGGTTTTAAGTCATATATTTCTTTAATTTTAAAATCAGAATTAAAGTTCACTTTTAATATAAGGCATTTCTATCAAACAGGATATTATTTAATCTCGGAATAATTATTTATCTTGGAATTCAAGTAAATCATAATTTCAGGTGTAGTGCCTATATGTTACCTTAGTTTTTCTCGAAATATCAGTTTCCACTGTAGTAGATGTTGACTAAGTGGGTAAGTGTGTATATGGGTACCAAATATATCTAACTGAAATATGTTGACTAAGTGGGTAAGTGTATATATGGGTACCAAATAAATTTAATGAAATATTGCAAAGTTGTTGTTTTTAAATTTTTTTTTCTTATGTTTCTGTTCTCTTTTAATTTCAAATTTTCTTCTTTTTTTTTTTAAATTATTTTTCTGCAATAGTTTGGTATTGTGTAGTGAATCTGATGTTATGCTTTAGGGGTTAGTCAGTTTCCCATGCACAGCATGGACTAACCCATTTGCGCATGCGTTACTCTCGGGGGTTAGTCAGATTTCCATGCATCGCATAGACTAACCCATCTGCGCATGCCTCAATATTTACTCGCTAATCTTTGCATTTTCCTTCGTATAAGCGGCAATATTAAGTAATCCTTCAAAACGATCCGTCTTTTAATTAAGCTACAATCCCACCGTAATCGCTTAAGTTACTCCCGAGTCCGAAATATCTGTTGAACATAGTCAACAACGCTGTCGAGCTGTCCATGAATGAAGACTTAGAAATACTATCGCAGCAAAGAACAATACATACCGATTCGTATTTTCGATGCACACTGCAAACATTTACCATTATTTTTGACAATCGTGACATTTAAATCCAAAGAAATGATCAGAAATAACACGGCGATGTAAACATTACCAACTTCCAGCAACTTCCTAATGCAGACTACCACTCCTCCACGTCACGCTGTGAAAAATGACGTCACGGGTACATTGTTTTCCCGAACTTTTCCAATCGGCAATCCTCGGCTCCATGTGCGAGTTACGAGTCATCCGAGGAAGTCCGAGTGGAGAGCAAAATGGCGATTGAGCATTCTGCGTAATATAAGATTTCCTGTCTTTGTTGTTTATCAGACGTACTCTAATTTTTTTGTAAAATGTTCTACTTTAACCAGGGAATTAAATATTACAAGGGGAAAGCGAAACTGGAAAGTCTTCAGTACAAAAATCGGTCTTTAAAATTACAAGATCTATGATCCGCCCACTTGTTTCACCTCTAGTTAAGAGGTGCATATTTAGTGTGCAAATCTTGAGATTGTAAGCTTTGGTGACGTCACGCTCTAAATTGCAGTGACAGGGAAAATGATAGGCATACATAAAAAAAAATGCACAGGCATATAACATTGTTTTTGAGAGGATAAAATTTTAACTAACATGAAACTTGATAAAAATAAATAAATAAATAACATTAAAACGAAGAAAAAAAAAGAATTACCCAAATTTGAATATCTTGGGAGGTGGGGGGGGGGGGGGGGGGGG
>PRKT01000061.1:126306-137085 GCA_003671525.1 Saccostrea glomerata | reverse complement strand
TCCTGTCCACAAGTACATGTGTTCGAACCATAACACTAATGGTCGGTTGCGTATCTATGGCTCAGATAAGTACAGCTCAGTCGTTGATCCGGGGATCAAGTAAGCCGGGTTTATATCTGGATTTTTAATATAAAATGAAATGAAAAAATACATGTATTAAACATTATAGGAAAACGCAAACATTCATATAAGCTATGTTTTCTACAGTGTTTTAAATAGCGGCAAAATTATAGGGACCCCTACCCCACCCCCGGTTCCTACGGCCATTTTGATAGTCTGCATAATAAAAGTAAAATAAACTTAATTTCTTTGGAATTCGGCGTTTTAAAAAATTATTGAAAATTGAAAATTGTAATTTGATTTAGATTTGATATATGAGAAAGTTTCTATAAAAATTCTTGCTTAAAAAGTACATTGAAGAGTTGAGCCAAAAAAAAAATCCTAAAATGGCCATAAAAATTCTTTGAAATAACCTTTTTAATACGGCGAAAATCGCTTTAAGAATAGATGAAACATGGGATGTTGTAAACAGTGAGAACAAAGTAACGGATTCATTATGCATAAACCAAGAAGAATTGCTTTTAAGCAGAAACAAAAGAAAAGAACAGCCAAATCCTCGACGAGCCACCCGAGGAGCTCCGAGATGAAAAATATAACTCTATTCAAGTTTTTTGTAGAATGATTGAAATCAATTTTTATTGATAAATAATGTCAAAATATTTCAATAATTATTAGTATATGCATTGAGTTTTTTTCGGACCTTCAACTGAACTGAATTTTATTTTACGATATTAACTGCTCACGCGCAGTCGCGTGATTCTGGGGACGAAGCTAGTGTATTTTGAATTAATGAATTGCAAAGGCCAGGGGTGCGGAACCAGGCTAGACCGGGTCATACCAGAAACTTCTCCCGATCTTTTAAAATGAAAATATGAATTAATATTTTGTAAAGAAAATCACTTTTCAATAAAGAAATATCTTTAGTAAGCGCAGTATTTGACACCAGAATAACTAAAAAAAAAAATTCCTTAGGCAAAAAGAAAAAGAAACGTGCGATATCGTCTTGATATTTTCAATTTTACAGCGAATACACCTAGAATTTAAAGATGTAGCACTGTTTTTGAAAAGGGGGAGGCCGGAGAAAACAAAAATAGACAAACCAAAAAAAAAAATTGAAACTCGAAAACTCTATTGGGTAAAAGGTGGGATTCAACTTCTTTAAGTACCAAATTTTACCCATACACCAAAGTACATGACTACACTGCAACAAAAAGTGAGAGGGGATGGGGGCAACTAGTCTTTTGTTGAACATGTTTAGAAAAATGGTGATCACCCCCTCCTTGGTCTCCAACTGAAAAGTCTGGGTATATAGGGATGATTCTCTCAAGAATTTTTCATTCCTATGGAAAGGCCATCTCTTGCCGACAGAGAGTTGCAAATTTTGTCTTAAATACTCGGCAGTCACATATAGGGCTAGCTGCAGATCTGTAGCTCTCCGAAAAAAATAATTTGACAGACCGGAGAGCTACAGTGCCACCCACTGAAAAAAAACTGTATATTTATTGCGCACAAAAGTTGCGCTAGTTTCTGGATTTATTCCTCCAAATTCTAACCTCAATTGCGAAAAAGCTAAATTTCAAAATATTCCTTACTCTTCTATCAATTATTAAGTACTTTCGTACTTGACATCTACTCGAAGCGCATTTGGGCCGAATTATCTTACAAACCAAAATGACAGTATAAACAAACGAAATTTTCGATGATCTTGATTTCAGGGCCAGGAGGGCTACATATAACAACAACAAGAAAAGATTCATGTAACCATCAATTGTCGCCCGAGACATAAATAAAGAAAACAATAGAAATTGGTCTTGATCATTAAACCGCTTCGATATGTGTGAAAAAGGCATACGTCTAAATGACGGAGACGATAGCCGAGAATATTTTGAAAACTTATAGTCGGATAAACATCGAACAAAAACGATACCCTTTCAAACTTTATCAGTTGTTCAAGTAAATGTTGGCTGCATAAAATATACATCGAAACCAGACATTCATCAGCTTTTCAAGAATGCATTTCACTTGAAGAAATGAACTGTGTAAAGTACGTTTTTATGCGAAAGGTAAAATTTGATGTTTTAAAAAAAAGGGGGACCTGTCATTTTTTCGATAGTAAATGATAAGCAACTTTATATATTAAATCTGAAATACTTACATATTTTTACAGATTCATTTATGGAAGTAAATATACTGTGTATCTCGTAATTTATAAAGGGAAAGAAAATTCTGATTAATATTCTTTTTAATGTTCAGAAAACCTTTAATTCTGAAAATGGTAACTTCTCCCACCTCAATCCCAATATACCAATACTTAAACGAATATGTATAGAGCAGCCCTGTCCTCCAGGCTGCAATAAGGCATGTTTTGTTGTGAAAACAGTGAAAGATTATGTTAGGAATACATGGTTAGTAATAATTTGATATTATAGTTTAAAAACGTGGAGAAATAAATCGATAAACTACGCACTTTTTTGTGCGCAATAAATACATTTATACGTTTTTTTCAATAGGTCACTGGTGGCACTGTAGCTCTCCGGTCTATCAATATATATTTCGTAGAGCTACAGATCTGTAGGTAATAGGTCATTAAACAGCGAGGGATCTTTTTCGTGCCAGCAACTACTGCATGCAGCATGGGGCCTCCGAGGCTCGGATTCGAACCCGCGACGTAAGGATCAACTCCTTACTTTGCAATTCGAGCAGACGCTCTATCCAATGCACCACACGGGTGGCAGGGATGCAGTGACTATGCTTTTTTTTTTTTTTTTTTACATCTTTGATGCATATGATACATTTATAGGTAATGACCTTATATTTAAAATAATGTATTGTTTCAAACGAATCAATAAGTGCGCATTAAAAATTTATCTGGCACAACAGATAGTTATATTGTTCCAAGACGATTCTTATAAAAAAGAAAACATAATTTGTAAAATAGTAACGATGTTATTACGCGCAGATTTGTGCAGTTTACCTATATTTACCTACATTGTTATAATGATTTAAATTAGTCCTCTACGTCTCCGTGCATAGTTTGGTACAATCCACTCTGTCGGAAGTTTGATGTTTTTAAAGTAGTTTTTACGTTTAAAGATTAAAACTAAAGTTTAAAATTTTCTTAACCATAGAGATATATAGCTTTACTTTAATAAAAACGCAAAAAAATATGTAGGGTTCTTTGTTCGCTCTCAGAGGATGTTAACCCCCCCAAACTCCGTTTAGATCCACCACTCATTTCTCCTCTTTTGTGCGAGATGTAAAAGGCTTGGCATACTGTAAAACACACTTTATCCTTGTCTGTTGGAGCAAAATCTCGTAATATTCTGTCTGATAATAATTGGTGATTTAATCATTTGGAAATGTATATATACATACACAACATTTTCAATTATATTCAACAAATCCTGTTTAAATAGAGAAAGTGAAATTGTTTACTAGTATACTTGTAAACTGTATAACGCGGTCTTTGCTTTAGACTATGCCTAACATGTGTGCTGTGTGGCAACTAGCTGCAGAACTGTAGCTCTCCGAATGACAGACAGGAGAGCTACAGTGCCACCCATTGAAAAAAACTGTATATTTATTGCGTACACAAAAGTGCGCTCAGTTCTGGGGTACCTGTAAAGTGCGAAATGAAATAGAAACGAAATGAAACGAAACGAATTCTGCCGAAACGAAACGAAATCTACCGAAACGAATGAAATCTACCGAAACAAAACGAAACCTAACGAAACGAAACTAAACCTACTGAAACGAAACGAAACAAAACTTTCAGAATGTTTTTCAAATCATGGTTTATATATGTACATATAGTTATAGATCATGTGTAACTGCATATGGTTGATTTTTACTTCATATGAAATTTATAAAGTTCAAACACCACAGACAATTGTTTCGCGTTAATTAAGTTCATTCATAGGCGTTGGGAGGAAATTGAAAGTAGGGGAGGGGGGGCTTGACCAAACCAAAAAGGTACACCCAAATTTTCAATGCCTGTATAATATATATCTTTGCCAAAAAAAAAAAATGGGGGGAGGGGGGGGCTCACCCTCCCCCGCATCCGACGTTTATTTCATATTTTTTTAAAAATAACACCAAATAATTTACCTTCTTAAAATGACATCGTTCGCTTCGAGAGATTTTTTTCGTGTCAGTTAAATTGTTTCGGAATTGAATACTTTCCGTACATAAACGAGCCTTTACATGTAACACGCCAATTTTGATAGATATGTTGGATTTAGATAAACGAGGGCTGAAAATAAGAGTAAGACAAAAAAAATAGAAAATTATGCACATATTGAAATCATACATGCAGTACACTGTTGCATATTTGCAGCTGGCAAACGTGTAAATAAATCATTAGAACGAGAAGGGAGCATAATTTATCGGTAATTAAATTTTATATTAACAAGACTACTGCATGAACTAAATAAATTTTATTTGAAGTAAAATAAAAAGTCCACATGTAGTTAGTTACACATATATAATTATAAACTAGTACATATAGGCACTACACCTGAAATTATGATTTACTTGAATTCCAAGATAAATAATTATTCCGAGATTAAATAATATCCTGTTATCATTATTTTTTTAATCTGACCGTGTATGAAGTTTTCCTGCAGTATTTTGACTTTACAGTAATGTTTTATTTTGACCATGCAGTTAACATGCAGTATTTTGACTTTATGAACATGCAATCTTTAAATTTATTTTAGCATGCAGTTTTCATGAAGTATATTGACTTTACAGCAATCTTTAATTTTTGAATTCAGTATTATGACTTTAAATTTGACCATGCACTTTTCATGCATTATTTTGACTTCACAGAATTAATATTTTATTTGACCATGCAGCATACATACAGTATTTTGACCTTAGGCAGTATTTTGATTTTTAGCAATTTTTAATTTTGAGCATGCAGTTTTCTTACAGTATAATTTGACTTTACAGCAATTTTAGTTTGACCATGCAGTTTTCCTGTAGTATTTTGACTTTATAGCAATCTTACAATTTTTTATCATGTAGTTTACATGCAGGATTTTGATTTTTCAGAGAGATCCAAGCAAGGAGTACAAAACAGTGGAGGAACCAGGCCTCAAGTTTGAGTTAGTTCACATGGTGTATGAAATTCTTCTGAAAATGGTAGGTCATAAATCAAAATCATACCTTTTAACAAGTCAAGTATGGAATCAGATCGTGGAATATGAAAGGCAAAGTTCATGGAGCACTAGTAATGCTTGCACTTTGTGTCAATAGATACATGTACATGTAGGTTGAATTAGTTAACAAATTTCATTTGATATCTACTATATCATGTTTCTGGAATATTTTGAACCTTTGGTTTTGGGATTTTAAATTGTCATTACATATGCTTGGAATAACTTAATGATTTGTTTACTGTAAAGTGGTTGTTATAATTCTCTTATAACATTTTGCATTGCAGCCACAGGAGATTCAGAAGGTGGTTCTAAAATCTGTCATAAATAGTCTACTTAAGGACAAGAGGTAAATATTGCATATGGATCTGGATTATTAAGATTGCTTTATCAATAAAATACTGATAAACTTTTGAACTTGAGAAATTATGACTTTAAATGAGACTGTTTATATATATTCTTATTGCATCAACTTGTTTGTCAATAGCTTGCCTCATTTCAGATATTATTCATACACAGAACATGTTCTTGTATAGAGGATTACTGTTAGATAATAGATTGATAGTTCATCTGGATCTAGATTTGCACAGCTGATTGGAGTTGTATTAATGCAGATATATTCTCTTTGTACATTTTAGTATACAGTGTATCCATGTAGTAGGGTGATAGGCAGGGGCAGGGAAATAACTTTATGACTATCATATTAAACAATCTGAATGAATGTTAGAGTAAAAACTCACAGTTATACACAATTCTGTAACAATCATGCTCATTTTATTTTTTTGCTCCATTTAATGCTTACTCAGGGACCATGACAGCAGAATTCATTGGTGAGATAAAGAACTAGGCAATATGACATCTTAATATTCGTTGACTCTTTGTAAGCGAGACATAATTTACACGAATAGTTGTTATTCCTCTATATAATCGTAAGGAATACTTTTATACGCGAGAATTTAATTTTCGCAAACGCCTTGTCTCGCGTAATAATGCGAAAATAAAGTTCTCGCGAAAAAAAAGTGATTTACAGTACCTTATTTATGACTATATATGAGAGATAGTATCATCTTTTATTTTCCTTTTCCAAAGGAATCAAACAAAGAAGAAAAAACATCAGTGAAGGAAAACTTGGGAGAGATTGGTCATGGTCGGAAGGGTAAGGGTCAAGGGAAAAATTGTTGCCGTTTGTTTCCTAGACAGAGTAAAATTGGCTTAAAAATGGCCAATTTTAATGTTCATTAAATTAAGAAATTTGTTATACATTTATATAGGCAATGCTTTTGTCCTCGAAATGAAGTACCGGTATCCTTGAAAACGTCTCTTTTACAAATTTCACAAAAATTGATGCCAACAAAAATTAACGAAACCATGAAAATTAATGAAATCACAGTAAAATGTTAATTCGCATTAGTTTACTTGGTATAAGCTGTGATCAGGGTTGTCTCTAAGACCTGGAATACCCCTTCCCCTATAAGAATGTAACCTAACAGTTACTTTGGTATTCCTTCTCACTCCCTGTTTGGAGAGAACCCCAGATCCCCTTTTACTCTCTTGATGTCCCCTGGTATTTTAATTCTCAGTGACAACCCTGTGTGACCCTTGGTATCACAAAACAGCATGCTTGAAAATCATCTTAAGTGTCTTGACTGTCCTGAAAACACTTTTTTTCCCCTTCAGTTTTACATCACCTCCTCCTCCCCACCAAAAATGAATATTCTACAATACCTGCAGGAGTACTAAATAAGCTCTCAGGTCATCTTTTGTATGGGGCCTAAAAAATAAATTACAAAAAATTAAAGTAAATTTCTACACGTCCCTGGCTCTGATATTGAGGAATATTATATACATCTTGTTTAATTTAATCTATTGTTTTGGGCAGACATTTTAGGATTACAATGCAGATAATCTAGGTACAGTCACATTCATGCATAGACAAACAAATGTACATGTAGAAATAAATTTTGAAAAAATTCTATCAATCTTTCATCATTTTATTGATACCTTATTTCTTAAATAAATTTTCTACCGTTGCGTTTAATAACGCGAGCACTCTTTTTTCAACGGAAGTTGCATTTTTTAAAATAGCAACCGATGATTACAGAGTATTTAAGCTTGTTTGAATCTCATTTATTCCTCATTAAAGTGCACAAAATGATGCTTGTTACAATTGTCAACTTGGACTGGAAAGGGTTTATGGAATTAAACAAGAAAAAAGCTATTTCTGTCTGCATGGTTATGGGTATGGAGGTCCGTTATGGTAAACATAAAGACCCATTATTATCGGTCGCCGCTGCTGCGGCAGATCTTCTTGTGGTTGTGTTAGATAGTGCACATGGGAAATGATTAAGATAAGAATACATAATTATGTATCTGTTCTTGTAGTCTAAGAAAAATCAATAAAAAATTGTGTATCCTAAGACAAAGACTGACGAAATCACAAATAATACGATTTGTACATGAATAATGTATAAATCAAAGGGAGATATGAATATTGCTTTTCTAAGTGCAGATTTTTCTTTAAAATTTCTTTAGGAACATTTTAATTGTGATGAATATAATCTATAATTTCATTTTTATTCACAATTAGGGTGTATAAATTTCCCCGTTCTTACTGAGAAGTGCCAGCACTTTGGTAGCACTGGGAATCCACCAAGTACACTTTGCCATTGGTGGGAGGTCCTGAGGTTTGGGGGGAAACAGTCGTATTGAAATAAAGTTCTGCAGTCTCTTTATGGTTTTCTGAAAAACTTGTTTCTTCAACCTAGATGTGATGAAAAAAAGCATAGATTTAGCTTAAAATTTTATTTACATTCAAGTATGAACAAATTCCTTTTAGGGCAGTTATAGCACAAGTGTTTGCAATTACAAGATGACAAATATTAATGACTATCATGGTGTTTTACTTTACAGTGACTTTCTATTATGCCCCTAAATTTATATATAAGAGTTATACTGTAAAAATAAAGTACACTAAGTAGCAATATCACATACAATATAAATTTTTCTGGCCTACCCTTTCATCCAGTGAACAAGAAAATGGTGGTCATGATCTGTTAAGGCAGCAATCTGCCTCAGAAGGTGGGCAAAAATGACATAGGTAGAAAAATTCTCAAACTGGGGATTCTGAAAAGAGAATTTTGAAGGCTCTAACTGTAATAGTTTGAAAGAAAAAAATTCAGAAATTTGATTCACTGCTCATGATGTGTGTAATACAAAAGCATAGAAAACTTGTTCGACTCAGAATATAAAAGTTTCCATACAATTGAGTTTTCCTTATAAACAAGTTCTTTAACAACCATGTTATACTGTACTATTATTTATACATGAAATTACAAATTACTGTAAACAAACTTTGATTCGCGACAACTTCATTTCGCGATTTATGGGGGGTAAACTAGTTCGCGATGATTATTTTTCATGTTCAAGCCTATTAAGGTTCTCTTGTTAATAGACACATAGACTTTAAGAACCGGTTCGAGGCGAGAAATATTCTCGCACGCGAATAAAAATTGGTTTACAGTATAGCATAGAAAAATATTTTATCTGATATTTAAAGAAAACAAATGAAAATATGTAGTGGTTACATTGTCATGATGAACTCATGATAAATTCTATGCCCTATTCATTTCCTATGTACAGAATACAGGATGTTTTTCTTCATGTACAACAAAAGTTTTTAATTACCATCAGACTTGATAATTAGAAATTGTATATCCATGTATTTGTTTGATAAAAGTGGTGTTTTTTATGAAACATATTCATATATGAATGAATTTAATTAGAAATACAATCAATATTCTTAAACTTTATAAGGAAACATAATATACAGATAAGTTTTTCCCACATTTTTTTAGAAGCCTGGAAATTCCATATTCCACCTCCTAGCAAATTACCTCATGCATGCACTATTATTACCTACTGCAACAGAGCTACTTGGCTAAAGTTATGCCCTGTTCACATGAAATCAAACATATGTTACTGGGAATGAAATATGATCCACTTTCAAGTTAGGAATTAAATGCAAATTAGAATTAATTTACTGCACATTTAATTACTTTGCTTTACCTCTGTGTGAAAATATACAAAGCTTATTGAGACAATTCAAATTTTGACGCATGCATAAAGTTGTTCTATAAAGTTTGAAATTAAGTCAATGGATCTGCTCTGTACAATGTGACATTATTTGCAAGTGATGTCATAATGGACTTTTACGAGAAGTGCTGACTTTTACAGTTGACGGTTTACTTGGACATTTGTACCAAGGTTATGTATGGAGGTATCGAATTGATAATAGATAAGAAAAACATTAAAAGTGTATATAGTTATGGTTTTGGAGACCCTAACATTATTTACAAATGCAAGAGATGATTGGAGGTACAATAAAAGTATCTAAAATACTGTAGATCACTAAATTTTCGCGACACCTCATTTTCGTTGACTCTATCTACACCGGATAGAAAATAACGAGCCGCTTTTTTATATGTGACCCCCTTAAAAACATCCTTGTGTATGCTTTTAGCTTGTTCATGTTTTGGTCGTGGTTGATCGTCGACCGTAATTGTACAGGTGTCCCCGTTATAATTCACCGATCTGGCATTTTTCTGAGTGTGGTATTCAGAGCATGACGGCGAGTCGAACACATCTTTCGCTGGGGTATTATTGTTATTATCTGTCCTTTTAAAGCTCGGGGCGCTCTCAGAGGTGTTAGACTTTACAGGGGTTGATACCATCCCGTCCTCTTGGGATGAATTAGCATCATTTGTGTCAAGTGGATTATCCATACTAGCGCGTATGGATTGGATACCTTCAATAATTTGTGTGGGATTGGGAATTACCATTTTTTCACAGTTGTCAGATCCCCGGTGCCCTGTCTGTTTGATTTCATCGGGATGTTTGGACAGAACGCTTGCATATGTTTTGTTTGGACTCATTGAATTGACCTGTCGTTTGAAATTTTGCGTAACCTTTGTGAGTCGTTTAAGATCATTTTCTGTTTTGGTTTTGAAAGTTTGACATTCTGACTGCTCATCTTCAATACGTTTAAAATTGCTGTTTGCAAGCTTTTGGAAACAGTCATATTTTGTGAATTTGGATGTTGATTCAGCCTTTAATTGTTCATAATCGTGAGAAAGTTGGTCATGCTGGGATCGAAGTGTTTGTAGGTCAGAAGTCAAAGCCTTGATCGTTTTGTCTTTTGACCGATTAGATTCTTCTATTTCATTCATACGTTGTAGAAGAGTTTGAATGGAGACACGAATTTCGATCAAATTGATTTTTGAGATGTCACAAGGCACGGGTGTTGATTTGCTTTTGTCAAAAATTTCATGGATACTAGATTTTTCGCCATGCGCAAACATATGTAACATATAACAGTCTTTCGCATACTTCATACTACAGGTACTACTTTTGGTAGTTTTTCTGTTAATGAGTTTTCCCTTTGGACAATCGGGGAGTTTCAATATTCGTGAATGTAAAACATTCCGATACGACCATACTCTGCTTTCATCATTGAAACAAAGTTCGAGTAACTTGCTAATGTAAGTGTCTTTTGGCAAATTAT
>PRKT01000061.1:43399-125317 GCA_003671525.1 Saccostrea glomerata | reverse complement strand
CTTATATTACGCAGAATGCTCAATCGCCATTTTGCTCTCCACTCGGACTTCCTCGGATGACTCGTAACTCGCACATGGAGCCGAGGATTGCCGATTGGAAAAGTTCGGGAAAACAATGTACCCGTGACGTCATTTTTCACAGCGTGACGTGGAGCAGTGGTAGTCTGCATTAGGAAGTTGCTGGAAGTTGGTAGTGTTTACATCGCCGCGTTATTTCTGATCATTTCTTTGGATTTAAATGTCACGATTGTCAAAAATAATGGTAAATGTTTGCAGTGTGCATCGAGAATACGAATCGGTATGTATTGTTCTTTGCTGCGATAGTATTTCTAAGTCTTCATTCATGGACAGCTCGACAGCGTTGTTGACTATGTTCAACAGATATTTCGGACTCGGGAGTAACTTAAGCGATTACGGTGGGATTGTAGCTTAATTAAAAGACGGATCGTTTTGAAGGATTACTTAATATTGCCGCTTATACGAAGGAAAATGCAAAGATTAGCGAGTAAATATTGAGGCATGCGCAGATGGGTTAGTCTATGCGATGCATGGAAATCTGACTAACCCCCGTGAGTAACGCATGCGCAAATGGGTTAGTCCATGCCGTGCATGGGAAACTGACTAACCCCTAAAGCATAACATCAGATTCACTACACAATACTAAACTATTGCAGAAAAAATAATTTAAAAAAAAATGAAAATTTGAAATTAAAAGAGAACAGAAACATGAAAAAAATATTTAAAAACAACAACTTTGCAATATTTCATTAAATTTATTTGGTACCCTACACACTTACCCACTTAGTCAACATATTTCAGTTAGATATATTTGGTACCCATATACACACTTACCCCTTAGTCAACATCTACTACAGTGGAAACTGATATTTCGAGAAAAACTAAGGTAACATTATAGGCACTACACCTGAAATTATGATTTACTTGAATTCCAAGATAAATAATTATTCCGAGATTAAATAATATCCTGTTATCATTATTTTTTTAATCTGACCGTGTATGAAGTTTTCCTGCAGTATTTTGACTTTACAGTAATGTTTTATTTTGACCATGCAGTTAACATGCAGTATTTTGACTTTATGAACATGCAATCTTTAAATTTATTTTAGCATGCAGTTTTCATGAAGTATATTGACTTTACAGCAATCTTTAATTTTTGAATTCAGTATTATGACTTTAAATTTGACCATGCACTTTTCATGCATTATTTTGACTTCACAGAATTAATATTTTATTTGACCATGCAGCATACATACAGTATTTTGACCTTAGGCAGTATTTTGATTTTTAGCAATTTTTAATTTTGAGCATGCAGTTTTCTTACAGTATAATTTGACTTTACAGCAATTTTAGTTTGACCATGCAGTTTTCCTGTAGTATTTTGACTTTATAGCAATCTTACAATTTTTTATCATGTAGTTTACATGCAGGATTTTGATTTTTCAGAGAGATCCAAGCAAGGAGTACAAAACAGTGGAGGAACCAGGCCTCAAGTTTGAGTTAGTTCACATGGTGTATGAAATTCTTCTGAAAATGGTAGGTCATAAATCAAAATCATACCTTTTAACAAGTCAAGTATGTAATCAGATCGTGGAATATGAAAGGCAAAGTTCATGGAGCACTAGTAATGCTTGCACTTTGTGTCAATAGATACATGTACATGTAGGTTGAATTAGTTAACAAATTTCATTTGATATCTACTATATCATGTTTCTGGAATATTTTGAACCTTTGGTTTTGGGATTTTAAATTGTCATTACATATGCTTGGAATAACTTAATGATTTGTTTACTGTAAAGTGGTTGTTATAATTCTCTTATAACATTTTGCATTGCAGCCACAGGAGATTCAGAAGGTGGTTCTAAAATCTGTCATAAATAGTCTACTTAAGGACAAGAGGTAAATATTGCATATGGATCTGGATTATTAAGATTGCTTTATCAATAAAATACTGATAAACTTTTGAACTTGAGAAATTATGACTTTAAATGAGACTGTTTATATATATTCTTATTGCATCAACTTGTTTGTCAATAGCTTGCCTCATTTCAGATATTATTCATACACAGAACATGTTCTTGTATAGAGGATTACTGTTAGATAATAGATTGATAGTTCATCTGGATCTAGATTTGCACAGCTGATTGGAGTTGTATTAATGCAGATATATTCTCTTTGTACATTTTAGTATACAGTGTATCCATGTAGTAGGGTGATAGGCAGGGGCAGGGAAATAACTTTATGACTATCATATTAAACAATCTGAATGAATGTTAGAGTAAAAACTCACAGTTATACACAATTCTGTAACAATCATGCTCATTTTATTTTTTTGCTCCATTTAATGCTTACTCAGGGACCATGACAGCAGAATTCATTGGTGAGATAAAGAACTAGGCAATATGACATCTTAATATACTCAACAAAAAAAGTTAAGGGTTATCAAAAGTTTCATCTATAATTTCTACATTGAAAAAGTACATTTATTCAAAATAAATTACATAATTTCCTCTGTAAAGTTCCTATACATTTGATAAAAAACTAATAGTAATCATTCACTTGGACAAAAGAACAAGATTACCAATTATGGATACCCTCCTATTCAGAGTGAATTTCCATATACAGTAATTGCATGATTTGTTAAATTCAAAACTGACAATTATCCAACAACTCTAAAAACTTGGTTTGACCTCCCCTTGCCTGAATAACAGCCCTGCATCGCCTTGGGAAATTTCGAATGAGTGAACGGTTGGTTCTTCGTGGTATCAGATCCAATTCCTCTAAAAAAGTAGCTTCAATTCAATTGGTATTGCATGGAGCAGGATACCGCTGCTGAATTTGCCTCTAAAGATTATCCCAGACATGTTTAATAGGATTGCGGTCTGGTGACTTCGAGGGTCACCACATTCTATAGATAGTCTCTATCTCAAGGTACTGGTTCACTATGTTTGCCCTGTTTGGGCTGGCGTTATCATCCATTAAAACAAATTCTGTTCCTATTGCACTGGCAAATGTTCTCGCAATTGGCTGAAGGATATCATCTCTGTATCTGATACCGGTCAGTGCTCCATTTCTGATGATGTACAACTCCGTGGACCTCTGAATAGAAATGCCTCCACAAAACATAAAAGAACCTCCACCAAAGCCATCATATTGGGCCATGCAACAGTCAATAAAACGTTCATTCGTTGTCTCCACCATCGTCACCTTCCATCATTAAAATCCACACAGAATTTTGATTCATCACATCAATTTATAATAAAGTTCATAATTGAAATTTCCTTTACTTAATTACAGTATATTAGACATAACCCTTAACTTTTTTTGTTGAGTATATATACATAAAATGATGAAAGATTGATAGAATTTTTTCAAAATTTATTTCTACATGTACATTTGTTTGTCTATGCATGAATGTGACTGTACCTAGATTATCTGCATTGTAATCCTAAAATGTCTGCCCAAAACAATAGATTAAATTAAACAAGATGTATATAATATTCCTCAATATCAGAGCCAGGGACGTGTAGAAATTTACTTTAATTTTTTGTAATTTATTTTTTAGGCCCCATACAAAAGATGACCTGAGAGCTTATTTAGTACTCCTGCAGGTATTGTAGAATATTCATTTTTGGTGGGGAGGAGGAGGTGATGTAAAACTGAAGGGGAAAAAAAGTGTTTTCAGGACAGTCAAGACACTTAAGATGATTTTCAAGCATGCTGTTTTGTGATACCAAGGGTCACACAGGGTTGTCACTGAGAATTAAAATACCAGGGGACATCAAGAGAGTAAAAGGGGATCTGGGGTTCTCTCCAAACAGGGAGTGAGAAGGAATACCAAAGTAACTGTTAGGTTACATTCTTATAGGGGAAGGGGTATTCCAGGTCTTAGAGACAACCCTGATCACAGCTTATACCAAGTAAACTAATGCGAATTAACATTTTACTGTGATTTCATTAATTTTCATGGTTTCGTTAATTTTTGTTGGCATCAATTTTTGTGAAATTTGTAAAAGAGACGTTTTCAAGGATACCGGTACTTCATTTCGAGGACAAAAGCATTGCCTATATAAATGTATAACAAATTTCTTAATTTAATGAACATTAAAATTGGCCATTTTTAAGCCAATTTTACTCTGTCTAGGAAACAAACGGCAACAATTTTTCCCTTGACCCTTACCCTTCCGACCATGACCAATCTCTCCCAAGTTTTCCTTCACTGATGTTTTTTCTTCTTTGTTTGATTCCTTTGGAAAAGGAAAATAAAAGATGATACTATCTCTCATATATAGTCATAAATAAGGTACTGTAAATCACTTTTTTTTCGCGAGAACTTTATTTTCGCATTATTACGCGAGACAAGGCGTTTGCGAAAATTAAATTCTCGCGTATAAAAGTATTCCTTACGATTATATAGAGGAATAACAACTATTCGTGTAAATTATGTCTCGCTTACAAAGAGTCAACGAAAATGAGGTGTCGCGAAAATTTAGTGATCTACAGTATTTTAGATACTTTTATTGTACCTCCAATCATCTCTTGCATTTGTAAATAATGTTAGGGTCTCCAAAACCATAACTATATACACTTTTAATGTTTTTCTTATCTATTATCAATTCGATACCTCCATACATAACCTTGGTACAAATGTCCAAGTAAACCGTCAACTGTAAAAGTCAGCACTTCTCGTAAAAGTCCATTATGACATCACTTGCAAATAATGTCACATTGTACAGAGCAGATCCATTGACTTAATTTCAAACTTTATAGAACAACTTTATGCATGCGTCAAAATTTGAATTGTCTCAATAAGCTTTGTATATTTTCACACAGAGGTAAAGCAAAGTAATTAAATGTGCAGTAAATTAATTCTAATTTGCATTTAATTCCTAACTTGAAAGTGGATCATATTTCATTCCCAGTAACATATGTTTGATTTCATGTGAACAGGGCATAACTTTAGCCAAGTAGCTCTGTTGCAGTAGGTAATAATAGTGCATGCATGAGGTAATTTGCTAGGAGGTGGAATATGGAATTTCCAGGCTTCTAAAAAAATGTGGGAAAAACTTATCTGTATATTATGTTTCCTTATAAAGTTTAAGAATATTGATTGTATTTCTAATTAAATTCATTCATATATGAATATGTTTCATAAAAAACACCACTTTTATCAAACAAATACATGGATATACAATTTCTAATTATCAAGTCTGATGGTAATTAAAAACTTTTGTTGTACATGAAGAAAAACATCCTGTATTCTGTACATAGGAAATGAATAGGGCATAGAATTTATCATGAGTTCATCATGACAATGTAACCACTACATATTTTCATTTGTTTTCTTTAAATATCAGATAAAATATTTTTCTATGCTATACTGTAAACCAATTTTTATTCGCGTGCGAGAATATTTCTCGCCTCGAACCGGTTCTTAAAGTCTATGTGTCTATTAACAAGAGAACCTTAATAGGCTTGAACATGAAAAATAATCATCGCGAACTAGTTTACCCCCCATAAATCGCGAAATGAAGTTGTCGCGAATCAAAGTTTGTTTACAGTAATTTGTAATTTCATGTATAAATAATAGTACAGTATAACATGGTTGTTAAAGAACTTGTTTATAAGGAAAACTCAATTGTATGGAAACTTTTATATTCTGAGTCGAACAAGTTTTCTATGCTTTTGTATTACACACATCATGAGCAGTGAATCAAATTTCTGAATTTTTTTCTTTCAAACTATTACAGTTAGAGCCTTCAAAATTCTCTTTTCAGAATCCCCAGTTTGAGAATTTTTCTACCTATGTCATTTTTGCCCACCTTCTGAGGCAGATTGCTGCCTTAACAGATCATGACCACCATTTTCTTGTTCACTGGATGAAAGGGTAGGCCAGAAAAATTTATATTGTATGTGATATTGCTACTTAGTGTACTTTATTTTTACAGTATAACTCTTATATATAAATTTAGGGGCATAATAGAAAGTCACTGTAAAGTAAAACACCATGATAGTCATTAATATTTGTCATCTTGTAATTGCAAACACTTGTGCTATAACTGCCCTAAAAGGAATTTGTTCATACTTGAATGTAAATAAAATTTTAAGCTAAATCTATGCTTTTTTTCATCACATCTAGGTTGAAGAAACAAGTTTTTCAGAAAACCATAAAGAGACTGCAGAACTTTATTTCAATACGACTGTTTCCCCCCAAACCTCAGGACCTCCCACCAATGGCAAAGTGTACTTGGTGGATTCCCAGTGCTACCAAAGTGCTGGCACTTCTCAGTAAGAACGGGGAAATTTATACACCCTAATTGTGAATAAAAATGAAATTATAGATTATATTCATCACAATTAAAATGTTCCTAAAGAAATTTTAAAGAAAAATCTGCACTTAGAAAAGCAATATTCATATCTCCCTTTGATTTATACATTATTCATGTACAAATCGTATTATTTGTGATTTCGTCAGTCTTTGTCTTAGGATACACAATTTTTTATTGATTTTTCTTAGACTACAAGAACAGATACATAATTATGTATTCTTATCTTAATCATTTCCCATGTGCACTATCTAACACAACCACAAGAAGATCTGCCGCAGCAGCGGCGACCGATAATAATGGGTCTTTATGTTTACCATAACGGACCTCCATACCCATAACCATGCAGACAGAAATAGCTTTTTTCTTGTTTAATTCCATAAACCCTTTCCAGTCCAAGTTGACAATTGTAACAAGCATCATTTTGTGCACTTTAATGAGGAATAAATGAGATTCAAACAAGCTTAAATACTCTGTAATCATCGGTTGCTATTTTAAAAAATGCAACTTCCGTTGAAAAAAGAGTGCTCGCGTTATTAAACGCAACGGTAGAAAATTTATTTAAGAAATAAGGTATCATTTTTTGAGTTTTATTGAGATGTAAAACGGGTTGGTCACGTGATCAAATCCCATAAAGCCTTCGGGCTTTATGGAAGATTTGATCATGTGCCAACCCGTTTTACATCTCAATAAAACTCAAAAAATGATACCTTATTACTTATATTTACATTTGTGACTTATTCATACTTTAAATTTGCCTGATTGTTACTTTTAACGTGTGAAATGCGTTAATTTTTCAAACTCAACGGCATGTATGTAATCCACTAAACGCGCGTCGACCCTTTATGACGTCACAGAGAAATTACGTCGAACGTTTATCCAAACGCACATCTATGACCTCTTGACCCCGTACCTGTATTTACACAGTTATAAAAACGCTTGCTTTCAGTAGTGTTATATAAAGGAAAACATTTGCAAATGTAAATATTAAAATTTAAAACATGCAAGCATAACAGTTTTTGATCATTTTAAAACCCACCATGACTTGCGGTTCAAACACTTTGCATGGTATTGGATGGAATTGAGGGTATCCACGGCAGGAAATATAGCGTAATTTCACTATAATAGTGAGATACCACTATTATAGCGGAATTTACGTTTCCCCCCAACCTGTTAAGTGGGGGAAATTTGTGATGTAACACGAGTAGATAAGAATATTACAAAGGATTGTGTGATCAACTAATAATAATTGATTTAAAGCATATGGAGACTCAATACAAAACATGCATGGCTACAGGCCTTGCACTTTATTAAATCAGCACATATCCTTGAATATATCCTTGCCATATCAATTACAGCTTCTATTAATTGGTAAAAAACAAAGAATATCATTCAGAAGTACAATGATATATACAGACTGAATGATGATGAAAATAAAATCGCAGAAGTCATGTTCTAGGTATCGGTATGGCAGCAATTTCTACATCAGAAAATTCTCAAATTAACAGTATATTAGAAATAACATTTCTGTCATGGAGTGGAGGAATGTGATTATCACAGATTCTATGTTGTGAATGTTTTGTGCCATATTTGTTAGAAAACAAAGCAATTAGTATGTAAGCTCTTATGCAGGAAAAAATAACATCATTAAGAATAAAAGCCTAAAACTTAAAAGAATTAACATGGATTTTATGGATTAAAAAAAATTACATTTAAAAATGCCACTGAAGTTATTTCCATAATATGTTGATATGACACATTATGAAATCAATTAAGTGCCTGAGACAGTTTTTTTTGCCATTAATAAAACATTTATTTCCACTGCTTTTGATGTAAAACTTAACTTTGAATTAAATACATAAATTATAATATATCTACATTACACTAAATATAAAATCTAAGGAGTACCAATAAATTATATCTTAAGAGAGATTGTGATTAAGATTTAACAATTCAAAATATGCTGAGCTTGTTCAAGAAAAAAATTGAAGTTCTTTAGTTCTTGTCTCAAACTTGATTAGGTCAAGAAAAACCAACCTGTATGTCATTTCCATAGTATTTGAGATATTGGTATTCAAGAGACCAAAAGTTCAATGTACATATTAAAGCCCACATAAACAATTTGAACTGATTGAATTTTTTTATCTTTTAAAAAGCCATTAACTACATTAACCCACCCCACATAAGACTTTAACTCTTTTACCCCTTAATGCCACGATTTGACTCACTGGCCATATCCTTAGAGTGTTTGCCTGGTTGGCCCTTAGAGCATTTTAGATGAATTGGAGTGCAGTTTAAAACTGAACAAATAAGGGTTAAAATATTTCATTTATGCTATGTATTATATATCATTGGATTTGTAATAAATTAAATTTTTCAAATCTCTTTACGTAATTTCGATTGGAATTTACAGTGAAAAAATAATTCAGGTGAAAGCAGGTGTAAAAGGCAAAATAGATATTTTCAACATGTAAAACGGCTTTAATAAGCTAAAACTGTCTGTATAAATAATCAAAAATATGTGTGATGATATAATTGATGGTTAGATTATTATTTATTATCAATTTTATAAGTTTAATTCCTCAGAAATCAATAAATTGTAGTGCTACTTCAATGTCAATCTCGCCGACAAATTTTCAGACCTGCATGCTAAAACTTGATTTCTGAACGTTTTTTTGATACTCTAATGCGCCAATTATATTATATAATTATTTTCTACACCTTTACATTTATAAATATGTGTAATATGTTAGGTATCTTCTGAATTTGAGAGAAACAGGTAACGAAATCGGCACTGCGCGGTCCCGATCTTCACAAAATTTTCGGATCTTATGTTGGAGAATATATCTCATATAAATCACTATAATTTTCAAACCTTTCAAGAAATAGATAGTTTATACATGGCTTGAATTTCATGTAATACTTTGCTGGATGAGAAAATATTGTTAGGACGAGTTATTCCTCTTTACACATTACCGTAAAACAATATATAGCAACACATGGACATTTAGTGAGCTCATTGCTCACAGTACCTCTAGTTTAAATTCAACTCAATTCTAAGATTAGATATATATATAAATCCATAACATTCAGGCAAACTTTAGCAAAAGTTTTATACTTGACAACTTAGTTTACGCAAACTGTTTTACATCTCGTTTTTAAGTAGATGTTATCCTAGCTTATTTTATTTTTTTTTTTTTCAGATTCTCTTTCTGCCAGTATCCATTTGTTTTGAGCATCAATGCAAAGCGAACTGTGCTACAGCGAGATAGTGAACAACAAATGATAATTATGGCCAGGGTAATTATATCCAAATTATTGTACAACTTCTATCATTGAATTCCTACAGTCAATGATTCACAGTTTTTTTCTTTTGTATAGAACTTGATTTTTGTAACTTATTAAGGAATCAGCATCTAGATAGTAGAGTATGCAGGGCCATTATTGATAGTTGAAAACTAGGATAATTTGCATAATGGGTGAAGCCCTTGATTCTTAAATTACCCCACATTTCCAACTATCAAAGATGCACAGTTCCTAGCTGGCATACTCTACTATCTAGATGGTGATTCCTTATATTTCCATTTCATTGTGAAAAAAAATTAAATTTTGAAAATGTACACTGATAATTTTGAATTACATGAGGCCTCCCATATCAATGTAAATACTGTAGATTCCTAATTAAACGCGAAGAATTAATTTCCGCGTAATTTTGCGAGAAGCATCACTTGCGAAAAAATATCACTCGCTTTTATTTTTATAGCGCTGAAGTCTATGTAAAATCTATTGATCAAACGTCCGTTCGCGAATTATAATTCTCGCGATTTGACATCTAAGAGCTAGTTCGTGATAAAAAGTACTCGCGAAAAGTAAGGAATCTACAGTAGTCCCCGTCAACTGACATTAAACACAAAGACAGCTGCACAAGGTGGACAGCCATTTTAGGCCTCCTTAGTGTCAGACACAGAGATAGCCGCACAAGATTTACATGTACATGAATATTAGGCCTTTTAGCTTCTTATCACTTGGCTGAATTGACATTGGGGTAGAATGATCAAAAAATCAACTCAACTAACTTTCAAAGAGTTATCACAGAGAAAACAAATAGAAACATGAGAAATGGAAGTATTTGTTTAAAAAACATGGATTGAGAGTGTAATAAAATAAAGCTTTTCACTTTATACCAGTACATTTAGTTTAGGGATTTATATGCATAAGCCTTGTTAATTTGGTGTAAAATCAAATGTATACTTAACCCTGATACTGTATTGACTATGGACGCAAAAAGCTAAGACTTATTGTTTCCCATGGGTATTCTCTTGTTATAAACAATGCCAGAAAACAGGGTTCTTAGC
The DNA here is from genome assembly GCA_003671525.1 of Saccostrea glomerata. Taxonomy (NCBI): domain Eukaryota; kingdom Metazoa; phylum Mollusca; class Bivalvia; order Ostreida; family Ostreidae; genus Saccostrea; species Saccostrea glomerata. Next base: position 114,618 of record PRKT01000061.1, on the reverse strand, counting down.
TGTTTAATTATATGTCACTTTCCTTTTTTGCCTAAATAGAGAAGTCTTGTCGCTAAAGTACAACGAAGGCAGATGCCAGATGTTGGAATGCTGTTTTTGAATCTGACTGTGAGACGATCTCATCTTGTGTCAGACTCGCTAAATGAGATTGCTCGTAAGCAGCATGACCTCAAAAAGAAACTGAAGGTGACCTTCGCAGGGGAGCCGGGTCTGGACATGGGAGGGTTGACTAAGGAGTGGTTCCTCTTACTGATCAGGCAGATCTTCCACTCAGATTATGGTAAGTATGACTGAATGAATGTTCAAGAGAAAGGTTTGTTACTGAAATTATGAACTGTTTAAAGTTGAAAATTTAAGTAAACTCCTAAAGCAAATGTCAAGAATGACAAAAACAAGATATTGTCTTAGCAAACCACTCCTTTTGAGCTCCTTGGGAACATAAGTTTATATGCTGTAAACCAACTTTTATTCATGTGTGAGAAATTTTCACAAGATTTGCAATAGAATCCTCATCACGAATACTTCTCACTTTGAACTGTCTCTCTTTTTTTTAAATTTCTTATCTTGTGTTCATGCAAGCTGTACAGTTTTATTGAGCTATTTTTTTCTTTTCCTTTTTCTTTACTATTCCAAATATGGTGCTATTCTACATATTCAAAATTGAATTGTTAATAGTTTGATTGATTAGTATTTTCCCCGGAATGCTTGATTACTACACTGTATTGTCCTACCGTGCCTGATCATATAGACCTCGTATGAGTCAATAATTGTATAAGACCATTGTATACAAATGAATATTTTATGTGCAAATGCAATACAGTCAAAATGGCTTTGTAGCCTTTCTATATCACAATATTTAATTTTTAATTTAGAATTGATATAATTCACCATAATGTTCATTGAAAAACCACAATACCTAGAGCAAAGGGGGAATTTTACTCTACATAGGAACTTCCTATATTTGATGTATTTTTTGAATTATTTAATCATTTTATAAGTAATTTAAGCCCACTTCTTGGGTAAAAACAAGACTGTTAAGACAGATACATAGCTATGAATTGATTAATTGTGTTTTTGAAAAAAAGACTTTCTATGAAATTCTATCCATCCACCTCATTTCCTGTAGGTGGTCCAGTTTTTAATGATTTTTAGTGATTTTTGTGTTTTAATGGTGCCTTTATTATTAATTCATGGTCATGGTGTATTTTGTTTAGAAACAATAAAAGAGGTGTTGCCAGAGTAACTAAAATCAAATAATCTGTGAAATTCTAATGCAGTACAACACCAGCTTCTACAGTTTTTGTTTGATTTCATTAAAACGAGATACAAGTCACACAATGTATTGAAAGAAATTTAAAAGTCCAAGTACTGTACACCTCTCTTCTTCCACTATTATTGGTACAAACCAGTAGAGCCTCAGTCTCCTCAGAGACTTGTAAATTATCATGCCTTAACAATGTCTTTAGTTAATGGGCTTGGCCGTTTATAACAGTATTATTCTGGATATCCACTTTCCTCCCTGTTGCTTCAAGAAGCTTCTGAGTCCTGCAGTTGTGCCTTACAACAACCCACAAGCCATGGTCGGTGTCTCCACAATGTCCTTAGAGGACCTCAAAACTGTCCAGGCAGTAAGTTGGAATTTTACAATCACTGCAATATTACTGTACATGTAATAGATCTATTATGCTTTTTCTTACTTGAAAAACTCAAAGAAGGTAAACATCTTGCAGTTGCCCCATGATTGAAAGAATTATTTGTCAGTCGTGAGTGTACAAGTTGGAAGAGTGATTTGTGTCTTTTTATTATATACCTCATACATGTATGCACAAGATGCCAACTTGCCAAGTCTTTAGCGCTTACTGTGATTCTTAGGAAGACTTCAGCAATACTGTATCAGGTATTTCTTGCTTCTGTAAAAAGTATAGATTTTTTTCAGATTGAATCGTAATTAGAAAAATCAATTTATCAAAGTTTTTCATGCTGTGGATTTTAATATTGTATGAATAGAAGTCTGTTTTCTAGCCTCAGGTTCATTAATTTTCAAGTTAGAACCAGTAAGTGGTCTAAAGAAGTCAATCTCTTAACAATACTTTGTAAGAGTTTAGCTAGCTTATACATCTTTTGCCTTATGTGTGAAATTCAGTCTCAAAAAAGATGAAGATAGCAAACAGTGATTTGTCAAAAAAAAAATAATTAAACAAAAATTTAGAAGAGGGCATTCAACACAGACCCTAGGAGGTGGAATAATTAACAAAGTAGGACTAAGCATCCACTATTGTCAGTTCACATCACCATGAGCCCTACATGTTGATCAGGTAGACAAACATAATGTAGTAAAATTCAGAATAAAAACAAAGGCCTGGTATTGGTATGAAACAAATCAGCCAAAATACCAACCAATGACAGGTTATTTTTGCTTACAAGGTCATTTTAGCTACTGAAGAATTTACAAAATCTCACTTTAAACAAATTTGTTGAAATTCTGTTTACATCAACTTATTTGTTAGTAGCATATCTAAGTTTTAAGGGTGTATTAGACATGGTGCATCCTTTGAGTATCAAATAAGTTGGGAGATGTGAACATCATATGCAGGTGATTGCTTGATATTACAACACAAACATTAAAGGAAAGTTGGTGATGAAAAAGTTATTTAAAAGTCCTTTAAAAGTCAGTTTAGTAGTTAGTTGACCCTTTATTGTCTATAGTCAGTTAAACATCCAAATGACACAGATGTGACAGACTCTTTGGTGTCTTTTATTTCACGTTCACTGGAATATATCAAAGTATATGGAAGAAACTATTTTTGATTAAGAATACATTGTTGATATGAACAAATTCACTTTCAAAAATATGTTAAAAATCACTGATTTTACACACATTAGTACTCTGAAGTTGATATTTAAAGGATGCTGGAATTCTCATTGAAACATTTATGCACTCTTGGTAGACCAGGTCTTCCAACAAACTGTGGATTTCCAATGAGCACTTATTGTGCTCCTTTATTAGCTGACGTGTTTTTATATTCCAATGAAGTAGAATTTATTCTGAAATGTCTACCTGACAAAAAGCAAACATGGGCTTTCAACTTGTCATTCACTACTTTAGTTGGAGTCACACAAAAATAATGAAAAAACTCTGTGTTTGAAAAGATAAATAGGCATTTACATTGTATTAATATACTTTTATATTTGCATCATAAAATTTCCATTTATTCTTAATTTAAAATACATGTATTTTAACTCACTGATAACAACCTGAAAGGAAATCCTTTGAATTTATAAGTACATATTTATACAGTACCTATGATCATGATGATAAGGTTTTCAGCAGTTTAATAATTCCTATATTTTACTGTTCCTCCCTCAGGATGTGGCTTGTGGTCTACAGAACCTGTTAGATTATGATGGAGATGTGGAAGAGGACTTTGGCTTGAGTTTCCAGGTGGGTGTTGAAGTGAGCTGAAAAATCACAGCTTTAACATGTACATGAACTTGTGCACCAAGTTTCTTAAGGAAATTTTCAAAGATTGTTAGCCTTTACTCAAAATTATATCAACTTCATAGGAAAACATGCTTTTCTTCGAAGGTGATATATTTATTCATTTTAGAATATGAGAATTGAAAGAATAACCTCCAGTATAGCTCAACTTTGGAATTTCCTACAATTGTATTTTAAATTTTAGTTACTCAAGACAATATCATTATTCATAAAATATAATTTTACACATGTTATGAGGCAGACCAATTAGATTTATTGTATTTCACAGTTAAAAAAATATATTTTAATTCAGAGCTTCATGTATAATACTACATTTTCATCCTTTAATTTTGTAGGTTTCTGTAACAGAGTTTGGTCTTGTGAAAACTATTGATCTCAAACCTAATGGATCCAACATTCCAGTTACCAGAGAGAACAGAAAAGGTGTGTTCTTACTCCTTACATGAACTAGTTACAGCTGTAATAGATGAATATGTCTATTGACCAATGTAGGCAGAGCAGTTCACTTAACTCTCAAGATATCAATCACTGAATATTAAAAGCTTTAATCAGTTAGTGCCAGTGATCATTCAGTATAAAGTAACTGTTCTGGACTGGGTTTGCAACCAGCTGTTTTGTTTGACCATATAACCTTAATCAAGAATGAGGCTGTTGCCTATTTAAAGAGATGAAAGATGATAATGTTGACCCATGCCTTCAGTCATCAGATCACACAAAAAAAGAAACTCAGTGTTTTATATACATTATCAAAATGTTTGTTTTAATTGTAGTACTTTGTATAACATTGAGTAAAAATGAAGGTGTATAACAGACTAAATTGTATGATAACATAAAACACAAAATAGTAAAAATTCATTCCTGTTTTTATTTTATAAGCTACCAAAAATGACACCTTTCGTTTTTTATACCTTATTCATACAGATTCTATTTAAATGATAGGATGTAATATGATTGTAATTGATATTATTTTAATAAATTTGACAGAGTATGTTCAACTCTACGTAGACTGGATCCTCAATAAATCAGTCTATCACCAATTTCAAGCATTCTATCATGGTTTTCACAGTGTCTGTGCTTCAAATGCATTAATTGTAAGTATTTAACCCAGCTATTTACAATCCCAAAATCACACTGCTCAACGAGTTATGGGCTACTCGGTTGTTATCGGACACTTTACAAACTTTGTTTGCTAAAATACATATTTATCGTTGAAATATGAAATTTAGAATTACCCACATTTTCTAAACATTGCTTTTCTTGCACCGAGTGTCCGATAACAACCGAGTAGCCGATAACGCGTTGAGCAGTGTGAAAATGGAAACAAAATATATTTTTTTATTGGAATTAGGTTCATCAACCCCTCTGTTTATTTATATTAAATTTTCCTATAATAAATTTTCAAATGATATTAAATTGCTTTTACTTAAGAAAGAAGGTATCATTATAAAACATCTATTTTGATAAAAATACGAGATCAAATTTCATAAAGGTAAATTTGATGTTGTACCAACCCTTAATTATAGCCTGATGTAAAATGACACCTTATTACTTATATTTACATTTGTGACTATTTGAATTTCATTTTTTTTTTTGGTCTGATTATGTCTTTAATGCGTGAATTGTTTTATTTTTCTAACTCAATTGCACATAATTATGTAATCCATTGGTTGTGAATCAACATTTTGTGACACCATCGAAAAATTACGTTGATCTTTATGAGGAACCTGTATTTATATAGGGTCATAGATAGACATTGCTTTCAAAAGTGTTATATAAAGGAAAACATTTGCAAATCTAAATATATTGCAAATACATGTACACACAATATTCAGCATATGTTGTGGAGCAAAATTAAATTTGACAGAAATGGCCATTTTTAAGTTGACATATTCATCAAGAAATTAGTCTTTTATCAAAGTGAGAGCTATCTCCCTTATCACAAAGTCAATTTATATTGTGAGTTCAAGATAGCCAGGGTACATTTCTTAAGGAGTAAGGAATTTGGATTTCCAAAATTAACTTGACACATCCATGTAGTTCAAGATTCCAGTGTTCATGATTTAACGTAGTTAACCTGTATTCATCTATATTTACATTCGCTGCGTTTTTCTAGTAAGCCAACCGTGAAATTGATTAAAAAACCATTTTGGTGTTTACTCAGGCGTAGAAATATACACGGAGAAATGTGCGTTAACGTGACGTCACAATGAGGCTGCAGCGACGTTAGTAAAAATGCAACGATATAGGGCAGCAAGAAATTCAAATATTGAGTATATTTTATTTGCTTCCAAACATGTAAAATGTAAATATGAGGAATGTTTTTAAAGTTAGTGTGAATTATTGGTGTGTGAATCACACAGACTTGCACGTAGGCATATTTTTCATGAAGCTCTAGCGCTCTTCATGAAATATGCCTACGTGACAAGTCTGTGTGATTCACACACCAATAAATTACACAAAACTTAAAAACATTCCTTAAATAAATTGGAGCTTGTATTCATTGAAATAACATTTTGTTTATAGATTTATTTGGGAGGGGGGGGGGGGGGGGGATAAAAAAATGTTCAGGTCAACTAATGTAATGTTTTTTTTTGTCTTTTCTTGTTTTCTTTCCTGTGTTTTCATTCCCTTTGTCTGATCTTACTCCTCTAGATGTTGCGACCCCAGGAAGTGGAGATGCTGGTTTGTGGGAACCCGATCCTGGACATGAATGAGTTACGGAAAGTCACCACGTACGATGGCTATAGTCCACAGGATCAAGTCGTCAAGTAAGACTTATTGTTAAGCCTCTGAAATTCCACAACACTTCAGATGAAATCAAGAACAGTATGGTAATACTAATCACTGCAATTTAATTCAAATAAAAAATGAACATTCAACATAAAGACTATTAAATTGATACATTTTGATTCAAAATGAAATAGGTATTGAAATTTCCTCTTAAAAATTCCCATGATATTCTAAGCTTCAGCAAGGTTGTGTTGAAATTTATTTAAAATTTGAAATGATTTATGTTATTTTGTAGGAATTTTTGGGAAGTTGTTCTAGCGTTATCAAATGATCTCCAGAAGCGTCTTCTGTTGTTTACGACAGGAAGTGATCGTATTCCTGTTGGGGGAATGTCCGAGATGACGTTCAAGATTTCCCGTGTGGGAGGAACAGATCTGTAAGTAGATGTACATGTTAAAGTATTTCTAGGGCCACTTACTATAATCTCTCCTTTTGAGTCTAAAGTTGCCCCATTGAAAAAAATCAGAACATTGATCTAGGCCAGATTAACTATTTATAAAGTGAGCGTTAATATAAACTTTTAAAAATATTAAAACTTCAATATTGCCACACAGAGGTAGTCAGTTTGAAATTAAAAAATATTATATCTGATTTTTTACAGACTGCCTATGTCACACACTTGTTTCAACATGTTGGTTCTACCAGCCTACAAAAGCAAGAAGACCATGAAGCAGAAGCTGATTCACGCCGTACAGAATGCTGAGGGGTTTGGATTAGAGTGAAATGTTCAGGCCTCTCGGAGGTTCAAAATTTTCACGATCATGCAGGCATCAGAGTTGTTAATGATTTGGTGAACAGTGGTCTCTTGAGAATAGTTTTTGATTCTGTCTTTTAGTAAGCCAGACTCTTGTTTGAATGTGCAGGGAATAGAATGATTTTTAAGATTTATTTGTTTTGAGTTGGTGCTGGCACTGGCAATAATTGTTATTAATGTTAGCACAATGACGAATATAGATTAGAGGTATTATTGATGCAGGTTGTCACATTAGAATAGGTGTATAGCTACTATAGCCACTATGAACAAATAAAGATAAAACGTGAGTCGTTGACAAAGTTTTAAGATTGCTGTACATTTGAATTATCATGATTTACTGAAAGTTAACATGTGTACAGTACTTTGTATATCTAAAATTTTCAGAATATTCAATAACAGCGTACTTGTATGTAAAAATTGAAAGTTTTATTGCAGGTTCATTCATGTTGGGTGCCATTTTTGAATGATATTTACAATTCGTAATGTTAGGAGGCTGTATCGGTGATGGCCGGTTTAACTTTACAAAGGGAGACAAATCAGAAATCTGTATTTGGTGCATTTGTACAGAAGCTGGAAATTTGGTTTGTAAATACATAATTTTTTTTTCTGACAGTAATTACATAATACAAAGAAGTGTAGTTGTACTATAGTGGACTTTTTAAAATTATTTTATTTTGTCAGATTGATCTGATTGCTATAACTAGTGAACATTTTTATTCTTTTTCTTACATAATAATTAAAAATTAGATCAAACATGTACAGTACACTATAGACCTAATACCAGTATTCCCATAGGGACAATTCTTCACTATTTTCCCCCAAGAAACTGTTCAACTTTTCCGATAAATACAGTGTAATATCTGTGCATGGTCAGATCTTGTGAGATTGTCAGTATTTCTTGTTTATAACTATTTGGTTAGTTTTGTATCAGCAGAGGTGACTGATACAAATCTACACAAAGATGAAACAGTTTTTAAGGTTTAACCATGTGAATAAAAGATACTCAAGAATTGGGAAAGATCAGTCTTCAGTTGAACTTTGATATTTCACTAACATCTCTTATTCTATATTAGATATGTCCATCTCAGCAAATAATTTTGAAGTCTCAACCACTAATGACTTATTGTATTTTTAGCCTTGAAATCTCAAATATCTCAAAGTTTTTTCTTGGTCCCAAAGAATTCAAGATGAAGAAATATGACTGTAGCCTACATGTATATCTTAACTCAAAATGAGAACTGCATGCAAAGTTATGCAAATATTGATATATGTATACATTAGTGTTTTGCCAATTTTTTTTTTTAGTTGTGACATGTATTATAATGTGAAGCTGGTGCCCTGGCACAATGGTATGAAACTTGTTTAAAGTCCCATTGTGTAAAGACTTTTTAATGAACATCCGTCCAAATATAGATAACGAAATGTTACCAAATATATTTCAATTGTTACTAAAATGATTATTTCAGAAAAAATGTACTCCTTTTAAGAAGTGTTTACATTATTATTAAAAAGTTCATGTGGTATTTTTTTTACAGTTCTTGTTCCCACATGTTTAAAGGATTGTACACATATTTCTTTCAAATTGTATTTAAGGTATGAATCCAACTACTGGAGAATTTAAAATCCTTATCATGTACCATATAAACAAAATTAATGTCATTGAATATATATTTTATGTTATTTATCATGAGAAAAATATATAGGTATGTTGGTCCATACAACATGAATGTAATCACATATCTACTGGCCTTTTAAAGTAATTAACATGTTAATGTAATTTACAGATTTTATGTTCAATTTAGTTTGTGTTCAGTTTATATATAATCACTGTTTTTATAAAAGTCCATATCATCAATTGTTGAAAAATACACATCTATTTTAGATATTATATTTTTATTTAATGCATTATGTGAGTGCATGTAATGACTACTATGACTTAATTGTCATTAATTTTTGATGCACCTTTGAGGTTCATTAATTGCATATGATCTAGAAACTGTGATAAGTATTGTTAAATATAGTCAAGATTTCAGATTTTTACATTTGTGTGTTATTATGTATATTTTTTGATTTTTCCCTCTCGGTTATACATGTATGCTACAGCTTTGATTTTTAAGATATAACTATCAAGGTGATTTATTTCCTTGGTTCTTTACAAATTAAGTTTACATATTTTTTCACATTGTGCAGTACGTTCTCCAGTCTGTTTTAAAATTGAAGGGAAAAAAAATCAGTTTTTGAAGTTTATATTGCAAAAGGATAATATTGCAATACTATTAATATTCATATCTGAATATTTATATGTATGTGAAGATGGAGACAATGTACATGTTTTTTCTCTTATTTTCCCTTTTATCTTAATTTTTTGCTCTACTGGTCCGAGAAAATAATAATACATACACATTTAAAAAGATAATTCATATATACAGGGTGTCCCAAAACATATGTTACACTTTTGATCATCTATAACTTTATCAAACCAAATGCATTCACAAAGATATTTTGTCAACATCTAGTGTATAAGCATATATTTTATCTTGCAAACTTTCGAGACATTTTGTTAAAAGGTCAGGCATTTATGATGTTCTAATTACGTCATCATATATTTAATATGGAACTTTCATGTGAACAGCTGGTAGAAATGGTAAAATTGTAAAACTTTACTATGGGTCTTAATCTGCTACTTAATAGTCATTAGAACCATGAGAAAACTACATCCTGTAATGAAAGTGCTCAGTAGAATACTAATTTACAGACGTGTGTGTTTGAAGTTAAAAGGAACCAGAAATGACACATGACTTAATTCTGTTATTAGAAGACCAAAGAGTGCCTGTACCAAAGAGAACATTGATAAAATGATAGAGTTATTACTGAAACTTACAAAAGAATCCTTTAGACGGGTCCTGCATGAACAATTAAGATACACATGTAGCACCTTTCGTAAATCTACTGTTTATAAAATACTCAAAAAAATTCTAAAATTGATTCCTTACACGATACGTGCAATGCAGCATTTGAAAGAGACAAAAATAAGAAGTCCTTTAGAGTTTGCCCAGTGGATTTTAATTAGACCCGACTCTGAAAATTTAAAGATGCAAGAGTTTTCCGATGAAGCCCACTTTCATTTTAACAATGTTGTTAAATAGAATATTAAATTCTGTTGTTTGTTGTTCGGTGAATTTTCTAATTTTAATGTAGAAAAAACTCTAAACTGTTGGAATGTTACATTTAAAACTTCGGGAAAAAAACTTCAGAAATCGAGTTCAAACAGTGTTAATTCAAATGGACGTCATTTAGAACATGCTGTAAAATGACATATGTTGTTCTAAAGAAAAAAATGTTGATGATTTATAAGGAAACTGACAAATGTTTGCTTGACAAAATATTTATAATATTTTTTTTACATATGTAAAATTTCATTACTGTAACTTGAGGCATAAATTTTTTTTAACGGTTGAAAAGTGTAACATATGTTTTGGGACACCCTGTACATGTATCCTTGTAGATATATATTATATACTGTATTTCACATGATCTGACCCCTGTTTGTTTTGCATTGTTACACAGTATCAGTTTAATAAAGTTTTTTTCCCAATAACAATTAAAAAACTTTGTCCTTATATCTCTTTTATTATCTATAACCATAGTTGATGTTGGGTATATGTGTTGCATTTTAAAGAATAAGACCATTACAACCCAACAAGAGAAGGTCCAAAGATGTTTTCCTCAATAGGCTCCTTTTGATAATAATGACCATGATGACAGAAAGGGTTTAAGAAAAGGGGACAATGCTAACTAAAAAATAAAGTTTTGATCAATACAGGATTGCTACATGTATGAAAGGGTTATATAAATAGGGCCATGGATGAGCAAACTGACCAGCGTTATTGAAGATCCTTTTACATCTATTGCTATGAAAAGCAACATCCTGCAAAAGGGGAATGTGCAGATGTGGACCTTCAATGAACGAGGATTTTGTGGTCTTTACTAGCCCCTCCCCTGTTTTCCCTCTTTTGGACAGATTATTTGGTCAATGGAGGAAAAAATCGGTCATGTTACATGTATTCTAATTTTAAATACATATATGCAAGTAGTTAATGAAACCTTTTGGGTTTTTGCCATGATGTTTTCATAATATTCAAACTTGTGAAGAATGCTAATTGGATTTTTATTAAACAATATAATTTAAGTTCATGCATTTAACACCACTGCAAAAGTCTGATATTAACCTTTAATACTACATGTATTAACCTTTAATACTACATGTATTAATGTTTGTATCACCATCGGGAAAAACGATACGTGTCTTAAGCTTTAAATTGATGTCCTCTTGCTGTGTTTGAACCATCAGGTTTTCTCCAAGATTCTACCAGATTTACATGTAATTAAAAAAAGATTATTAATTCCATGAAAAAGTACAAGTTTAATTGTAAATTTCTCCTCCATTTGTTAAACTTACGCTTAGTGAAACGCGTATCTAGGCCAAAGATGAAAAATAACGTGTTAATCTAAGGTTTTGGTGCAACATATATTAGATTTCCAATAGATTGTTTTATTTTTCTGGACAAGAATTTACGAGGGAAAAAATCTTTTAAAGTAAATAAAGCCACAGAAATTAGATGCATTTTTAAAGAAAACCTGTTTTTTGCATTACATGTACATTGTATTTAATAAAATTTAAGACATATGCATGTATATTAATCGAGTGCGGCAGAGAAATAGTGTCAACGTTTTTTCTCTTATGAAAATTAAACATTCTGGCAGATGTATATATATACAAAATTACATACATGTATCTACAAAATGCATTTATATTTTTACATTTGCAACTGTTAACTTTGACTTCATAAATTTTTTGATATACATTGATATGTAGGGAAAAGATGTAATAAGTTTATTAGAATTTAAGACAAATCCCTATTATATGCTATTAGAAAAATATGTTCAAACAAAAACTAAAAACAACTGTTTTGTAGAAAATGGTAAATACATGATTGTTTAAAAACCTCTGTGTCCATAAACCACGACTTTTAAATTCAGTCGTAAAGGATGAAGTAATAAAAAAAAGGAAATGGTCGGGTGGATTGCATACTCTTCTGTACATGCACGTTACATAAGAAACATGACCCTGGGGCGCGTTCAACCTACCGTCTCCTTGTCCATTGAGAAATCTTTGCGAAATTTAACATCATATTACATGGATGAATGCAAATTATTTGCAGTGTTTATGCGTTTTTTAGCAATAGGCTCCGGAGTTCTTAAAAACAGAGTTGTTTAATTACACTTTTGACCTAGGTCACAAAAGGTCATGATTTTCCTTATTGGAATTACGTATTGGCTGTTAGTATATAAACCAGTGGGGTAAGTGACTATCTCTGCAGAACGCCTTTAATTGCAAAGGTAAGTACATCTAGTTGAGCAAATAAGTTCTTCTTGTATAGTACACATTTTAGCATAGAAATGCTCTAAATACTAATTTCTATTTACATTATTGAAAAAAAAAAGAAAATCTTATAAATACTTTTAAATAAAAAAATCAAGAAACTATAGTCATTTCCTAAAGCTTAATTGTATGTTTAGAAACGCCGATCATAAAAAAGAAAAAAAGATTGCCATCTTCTTCTAGAGGCTACATGTAGTTAAAAAAAATAAAGATCATCATCTTCTTCTAGAAGCTAGTTAAAAATAAATTAAGATCGTTATCTTCTTCTAGAAGCTAGTTAAGCCCCAACCCCACCCACCACTTCCCAAGTTAACCTTTATCCTTGATATTATTGATCATTAGAAATAATGAATGATTTCAGATGAAAAGATCCGTATATTCCGTCATCGCTCTGGTTCTAGCTATGGGTGTGGCCACCACCCTGGCTGGGGGATACGGATCATCCGGATACTCATCCTACGGCGGCGGATATGGAATGTACGGAGGAGGATATGGATCCGGATACGGAAGTTACAAAGGTGGATATGGATCCGGATACGGAAGTTACGGAGGTGGATACGGAGGATCCGGATACGGAAAGTCCGGAAAGCACCATACAAGCACTGCTGTGTACATCCCATACGCTGTTCCTGTCCCAGTTGAACAGCAAGTTGCCCCTGCCCCTGCCATTAACCCTCTTTTGTTAGCCGGTATTAATAACAATGACCAAAACGATGGAATCCTCGGCGGCAGTGGAATTGGTCTTCTCGGTATGCATTCCCTTTTTCTTTAAGTCTGAACAATTTCTTTTCTAATATAAATCACGAAATGAAATTCAAAATTTAAAAATTCAAAGAATTGTTTCAGTAGCTTGAGCAGATGTTATATTAGTTTTGATTTGACATATGTATTGTTTTAAGCTTTTAAATGAAAATATTTTTTTTCAGCCTTGTTGTTCCTCATTCCTCTGCTGTTCAACACCAACAACACCACCGGTTAAATAACTGAAGGCTAACTTAAGGGATAACTTATAAATACGTAAGTTGTCTTTTTTATAATGTTTAATGTCTTTTCTTTCTGTAAGCAGAGTTTAGAGAGTCAGTTTGTGTAAATAGCTCCGGTTCTTCTAGTTTACTTCAGCAGCGAGTAATTACATGCATTTGCATCAAAAGAAATTACTAAGATGTTTATGTAGTAGACCATATGTATACAGTTTTTTTATTTTGGCAATTTTACAAAATGTTCTAATAGGAGAAGACTATCTAAGTTTCTGAACTTGTGTCTGATCCTTTTCACTCTTTGTCAGTAAAGTATGGTCAGTTTATCAAAAGAAAATAATATTATCTTTTCCAATTCTAAATATTTTTTGTAATATTTCAACAAAAAAATTTGATAATTCTTTGATTAACACATTTTATTTCATATTTATACCTTTAATATTCTTCCAGGAACTTCATTGGCTGTACATAACTTATACGTAAAAGAGCACACCCTGTCTGGTCACTTACCCCTGTCAATCACTGTCCCTTCCTGTCACGTGATGAGGATTGCCCATGCCCTACGTGATCTCGAACGTTTGATCTACGAAAAGATCATGGAGTTGTACATATCTTCAATAAATTATGACAAAACACGACTCAGTTGCTTATGTATTGAAAAATGATGTATATTTTGCAAGTTTTAAGTGGATTCTTGATATCTTCGAAATTATAACTTTTGCAATTAGGACATGTCATAGTTAAATGCAAGACTGGGGTTTTCCATTCTAGTCACAACGAAATGATACAAAATTTAAAAAAATCTTTCACAAAACAATGTGGTTTGGATTTTTTTATAAGCCCCCTTTACTTCTTTTGTAAAAGTATTGAATGTTACTTGATGCAATGTGAATGTTTCTTATATTTCAACTATCGATTTAAAGGTGCTTGGGCAAAGATTTGAAGTTAATACTTTCTCAGATTTTCTGTATAACATCACGACTGATATGTTAATATAGCATTTCACACCAAAATATAATAAAAAGATCTTATTTTATCTGGAAATTATTGAAACTACGAATTTCAGGACGCGTTCGATTGATACACATGTGCAAGCTCACAAAGTAAACTTTATCCTAAATACTCAAGAAAAGTAGAATCATTGTGTATTAATGAAAACTATTTAACTATAATTCAGAAAATACAGAGTAAAAATGTGAGAAAGCAAACCAAAATCACCAGTTTTGTCAGTCCGTGCTCAGTGATGTGTGCAGGGTTTAGCAAATTGAACACACCCGTGGTCAATGTAGTCTTGTCCCATTAATCTCTTGCATTTCGTTATTGGCTCGAATAAGGGTTCATATGGGACAAGTCTAGTAACACTTCTAAAATGATTTAGAGTTTTTGAATGTTAAGATACATGTATAGGCAATTTCGCCACATATGATCCATATATGCATTGCCTTTCATATGAGGATCATATGTGAATCATATGATTTGCTTGATATGATTCACATATGATGCCCTTTTTATATATATGAAACTAATCAGATGATTCACATATGATAGACATATGTTGATCATATGTGGCGAAGTTTCCTGTGTATTAGTTCATATTTCTAAATTTTAAAAGCTCAAACTGATTTGGTTTATTGGAATTTAATATTTTAGTTCAAAAATAAGTTTAATATTTTAGATTTGTACCTTAGATATTCAAAATTGAAATTTTTAAAAAAGATTTTGGTATTTTAAACTTTTGTTAACGGTCTAAAGTTCAGCACCATTGTACATCTATTGTTCTTTAAAATTTACTTCAAACTTCTAAATTGCAACTATCAACAGGTTTAAGATTTATTGAAATATTAACGTTTGATTCAAACTTTGAATTTTGAATATTTCAGGCCTTTCACCTTTCTAAGTTGGGAAGTATCGTTAAATTAGATTTTGTTTCAATGCTGAATCTCATTTGATATTAGAACTTTCATTTCATTATATTTTGTCGAAAAATATTTGTACTGTGACTGAAGTATTCTGATCTTTCAGTTGACTTTGTTCCTGGAGTTTCCTGTAATAAAACTACATGCAGTTCTATAAGCGAAATGATGCTGCAACAGAATTAGGAACAGACAGAGGACGAGCGGAAAGAAGCGCATAAATATTCACGCTTTAAGGAAAAGCGGACAATAATTAGACATTTCCTGTTTTGCTGCACTTAGGCCTAATTTCTTGCTAAAGAGATGTCATCAATATCCGGGAATTTTATCTCTGACAATCTTGGTTTCATTATTAGCGACTGTTATTTACTTTCGGTTTTTCCTAAGGTGATGAAACGGGGGCAGAAAAGTTGATGTTATGGCATCCAGTGGTAATAAAGATGGACAACTACAGCTTAAAGTCGTTCTGTTAGGAAAGGCCTATGTCGGAAAAACTTGTCTCGTCTCCAGATACGTGCACGAAAGATTTAGTTCCAATTATCAAAACGTAAGTCCATTGATTTTTTTTCTTAAAATGTAAGTTACACCGTTATCTCAAAAATATTTTTAGCACAAGTGTCGTAATGTTTACTTTCAAACGATATCTCATAGGTGTGTTTAATATTGTCACAAATGTACATGTATAAGTTTCATGAACTTGATAGATATGATGTGTTTTTGCTGTAATGAGGCCCTAATATTTCCATTTCTGTTTGTTTTTTCTGTGATCTCTTTGAAAGTTTGTTGAGTTGATTTCTTGATCATTCTACTGGAATGTAATTTCTCCAAGCGATAGGTCAGGTGCTAAGGAGTCCTATATGCATGTAAATCTTGTGCGGCTGTCTAATTGTGTTTGTTGTCAGTGGGCAGGACTTTTTGACATTAACAGTTGAAAACATGGAATAATTTATGCATAACGGGCTTAAATTGCATGTTTTGCAAATTATCCCCACATTTCAAACTATCATTGATGCCAAGGCATACTCTACAAATTAAACAGTGAATCCTTAAATGGTTTCAACCTCTTAATTAAAATAGTATCATATCCTCCTGTTATCTGAAAACTGAAAAGCTTTTCTCAATCTTATTAAAATTTGATGTTAGATCTGCTCGCTACTCTAACATTGATGTTAGTGTAGCAAGTATGTGAGCGGATCTAACATCTACTTTTAATTAGATTGAGCTTTTTTTAACATGAACTTAAGATATGTGAAGTTTGTTAAAATTCAGTTATCAAAACAGTTTGTCGCTAAATAAGTTACAATCTATTTAAAATTTGATGTGAGCGGATCTAACATCTACTTTTAATTAGATTGAATTATAAGTTAAAAATTCTAATAAAATGTACAATGTGAACTACAAAAATAATGTTCTTTGAACATGATGAATGTATTGAATGATGCTTACCCTTCCCTCCATCATGTGTTCTTATTTGAAATGTCCGTTCGTATTATTTTATGAAGTAGAGAAACTACATGTACATGTATCCCTATGCAGAGATTGATATTGAAGGTTAAAATACATGAATATGGAAAGCGATTTATAATTTGAATCTAGCTATAATTAGACCATCCTTAATATTATATCATATACATGTATATACAAAAAAAAAAATATATATTATTTACAATTTGTTAATGAATAAATTTAAAAATACATGTATAAAAATAAATTGATACCTGTGCTAGTACTATAGTAACAGAAGAAGTATTTATTGTTTTTGTCTTAAAATACAACTGTGTTATAAATTATATAATACTTATATTTGTGTGTCTGCATGGTATTACCCCTTTCAGAATGCTTACTAGAATGTGATGGGACAGGAAAATTAAAGTTAATATTAAACATTAGTGTTTCCTTTTAAATAATAAGAATTTATTTTATTCTAAATTAGAACAAACAAAAGGGAGTTAAAAAGCTACTTCAATCAAGCATGATCAGTAAATATGTATTGAAATATATGGAGATAACGAACAGTATTCAAGTTCAAAAGTCCATAAAACAATACAAAATAGGAGCAGAGCAAACAGTCAGACCTCAAAATATCAGAGGTGGGATCAGGTCCCGAGCATCCCCTGCTGACGGGTCACACCCGCCACATGTGAATAATGCATTTATTGAATAACAGCTGTATACTGAAAATTACATTTATACCCATGACACAATAAGGTAATCTTTAGTTTCCTACAGTTTGGTCCTTCATTTGTAATATAAAATTAAGAAAAAATAAATAAAACAAATCATATTCATACATTTAAATTTCCAATGTCTTTGGTCGAGATAAAATTACAAATTGTAAAAAATACTTTATTTCTACATCAATCTACTGGTTCATTGATAGGCACAGTTAAATAAAAATCATGTGCGGGCAGTACAAATAGAGAAAGAAGTGGGGTTAGTAGCACATGGACTTGCTTAATGAAGAGCATGTAAATATTAGGAATAACTGTCAGATTTTCTTATTTTGTGACAAAGATCAATTGATTGGCTTGAGCGACATTTTTATGCATTTTGGTGTTTATGCAAATTATCCCACAAGCCACTCTATTGATCACATCATGAAACCAAAAAATAAAACAGTTATTCCTTAAATTATTTTACATTTTAAACCTCATATAAAACATCATGGCAAATTGTCTTGTAGTTGTAATTTAAGAAATAAGTCATGTTTTCCGTAAAAATTACAAACACTTTACACCTTGATACTTAAATATTGAAAAACAGAAATATGAGAAACTGAAATTAAATGTTAACATTTTTTTTATTTTTGAAATGAATATAAAGAAAGTGAATAAAAATTACAAAAGAATAGTTTGCCAATGATATTATGATCATTATAGCTGTGATAGGGATAAGGTTTTGTAAGGAATCAAATATCGGCAAGGAAATAATAATGATTGGTTGAAATAGTATTTTCAATAATCAGTATTAGTATTTGAACTCTTTCTCCAGGAATTAAAGGGAGGAGAAGGGGGTTAGGGGGCATAGGTGATTTATGTACCTTGTTTTTTTTATAAATCCTATCAAAATTGGATATATATAATTATTTTTATGCACACCCATTACAGTGGTGTACATGTATAAGTATAATCAGTGGAAAATTAGACATTGATGTGATTCATCAAAGATTTTATTAAGCATGTATATGTTAGAAATAGCATTCTTAAATGGAAAAAGCAAGTGACCCTTTCTTTTTAACACTGGGAAGCTCCATATCCACACCAATTAATATAAATCAGTTTCCTGTACCTAGCCAACCATGCAAGTAGGTGTTGGATAGGATACACTTATATACACTACTTACATGGTGCAATAAGCACTGACCAGGAAGCAAAATGTATGACCAAAAGCACTTAGAACAAACTATTTACTCTGTATTCCTAAAATGCAATCAGGATGGCCGGTTTTAGTTAAGGTGGTAGTTCTGGGAGATGCAGCTGCTGGTAAAACTAGTCTCATTACACAGTATTCAGAGGGAACTTTTATTGAGGGAAACAGACCTGTAAGTTTATATGTTTATATTTTTACTAAACATTGTACAGAGAATACATGTAAACCTTTAATAAAGACTTTGTATTTAAGCACATGTACATATAGCAGCTTTCAAGAAATTATTCTGATATCTGCCACAACAAAAAATACTCCATTGTAACTTAAGGATCAAATATGATTTTCAATTTTAAAAAAGGATAATTATTTTCATTGATGCAGAAAGTTGTTTCTTTTGACTGCTCTATATATGGTCTTCCAAGACACCTCCCCATTTACAAAACATAATTGTAGAGGGCAAGAGTTTTTTATTCTGATTTTTGTAATATTTCAATTTTTTCTTCCCATCCAAGTAGATGTCATGAATTGGAAATGACATCTGTGACGTAATGCATGAAGATTTGATAATTATCATTAACATAGTACTGACAATCCCGCCACTTGATATTGTAATTCTCTAGCAAGATATATATTGTAAAGAGACTATGCTAAATACATGTATATTCGAAAAGAGATTGATCAGAAACCACTCGAAAAGTTGAATGTAATTTGTCAATATTGGAATGTATATGGGTGACAGCTTAAAGGGAAATACTCATGTACTTGTACCGAATTCAAGCACAGATGAACGCTCGGAGCATGTTGCTACATTCCTTCCTTAAGACCGAGGTCATAATTTACGTACTGTAGTTGCTATTTGGACCGTTTTCAACTCGAAGCTTACGCATATTTCAGTTGACTCTTCAAGAGCTATTTTAGTTCCTGTGTTTTGTGATATAAACTTAATGTACATGTACTATTTATTCCCTGTTTCAGCGCGTGGTTAGTGCAAGAATCTGATTTAACCAATGATGGTCCAATAATGTTGACATATTTTTATTTCCTGTTTTTGCATCCATTTATGATTATTTAAAAAAAGGATATGATTTAGAATGGTTGACATTCCTTCATGTAAATGATATAGTTTGTACTTAATTTATTTGTTGGTACATCAATGGCACAATACTTTTATTAATGACTTGCAAGGTGACCACTATCTCTAGATAGTATCTACAGTGGATTTTATATACTGTAGTAAGTGGCACTTTAAGCGGTCAATACTGCTATTCAAAGGCCTCTTTTAAAATAGAAGTCAAAGTCAATTTTACAAATACTTGAAGTTCAAAGTTGAAGAAGTTTTGAAAGAAAAATGACTCGTTTTCTAATTGTCAGTCTTAATTTCAAGAAGTATTAATGAACTTTGAAGATATCGAACAAATCAATTAAAACAAAACAAATTGGAAGCAGAGGAAATTTGGACTCCTACAACATCAGAGGTGGGATCAGGTGCCTTCAAATTTCCTACCGTTATACAAAGAGCAAATAAACCAATTGTTTTGTAAATTTTAACTCCTGATCAAGAATTTATCCATTCCCAAAAAGTACAAAATCAAAAAAAAAAAAACTGCATGATCTAAAGGTGAGTAACGTCAATCTGCTTTTAATCTCGTGGGTGGTGTAAAATCAAACACAGAGAGTACAATTTATTTGTCTCTTAGTCTTTAAATCAGTGTTAACATTTAGAGAATGTACTTTAGATTACTTCTCTTCGTGTATGCTAATCTCTGTTTTGTCTGACTTATTTCTTTTTCTGACCAAGTGCATTGTATGTTGAGAACCTTGCTCCTTTCCTATTATTAAATGCTAGTATCTTTCTCCCAGAAAAATGGTAAGTAAATTAATTAATAGTATATCTTTTTAATTTTCTTTGGCTTGAGAGATTTAAAAAAAATATATCTTTAATGACTTGATATTAAACATTAGTATTAAGGTTAAATAATCAAATCATGACAGATGTAAGCATATAAGATGGTAATTAACTCGTAGGATTTTTTTTCTTATTAGTCAAACTAATTAACTTATTAAAATATATTTCATACAGCTGTAAACGTAATCCTGCAAAACGAAGAAGAAAATTGGCTTTGACCACTGTGCAGTAGAATACTTATTAGGTTACTGAGTTCATTACAAATTACTTTATATTTCTTAATTTTTCTCCCTACATACACTGTGTATTTCATGGTGAAATAAAAATTTACATCAAAATCATGATTTTAACAATGTTTTGTGAACTTTGAAACTGTTGCTCGAGACTAATGGATTTCAATGTAAAAGAAAAAATAAAGATACTAATCAGCTTATAAATCAGGCGCTTTGTGAAAATTTCCATTTCTTTGCCGTTACTCTTTCTGTTCTTCTAGTAATAAGACAAGATTTCCATCATGTCAATTTTATAATTAAGCATCAAATACGTAAAATCATTTACTGAAGGGAACACATTTCAGGGGATCCCTAGCGACAAATAGCAACCCATTAATCATAGTGCTGACCATTTCGTGAAAGGCGAAAAGGAAATGAGGGGATAAATTCGGATGCTTGGGCCCATAAGGCTTAATCAATTCAAACAAGAAGCTCAGCTTCTTCATAGATAAATATCACTTTATTACCTTTATTTGAATCAACAGTAGTTACTAATAACCAGGCATCGACCAGCTGACTTTCAAAACCTCAGTATTATTGTGAAGACTTTTATATCATAACCCGCTTACGCGGGTTATGTATTTTTTTTCTGCAACAGCTGCTTCCGTTCATTCCAGTAACAACAAACAAAGAAAGCATTTAATTTAAATAAAGCACTATTAATCATATGTTTTGAAGTAAATTATTATTTTTATTATTTTTTGGTTATAACTTATAAAATATCTTTTTCTGTGCATCGTGGAAAGCAAATGCATTCATGGTTATAATAACAATAACCCCTTTGCCAAAATTGTATAATTCATGAACTCCGAAGCAGGGTTCTGCCTCTAGCAATTTAAATTTTCTGAAAGTTCCTTGGAGTTTTGGTGTATCAAAATCTGATTAACACCTAATCTCAAATATGTTTAGGCATAGTACTCCTGAGGTATCTATTTCATTGCTTTATATGTTTTAGTAAGGACTATTGAAAGAGGCCTTGTAATATACATTTCTTGGAACTCTTTGTGTATTTTTGTTTGTTTAGATGTTTACCGTATGTTGTTTTGGAATTCAATATGATAATTCGATTGTTGGAAATATTTTACATTTGAAAAAGGCTTTGAAGAATTTCCTCCTTAGAAAGGGAACTATGAGTTTAATTGGACTAAACACTTCCAGAGCTAAATCCGAGTTCCTCTACAGTGCATTTAAAGTAATGAGCCTCGCAAACAAACTTTAAAAAAATCTTATTTCCTGTTTTCGCTTCAGGTACCAGTACAGATTGGTTGTTTAGTAATTTTCCTTTTTAATATGCTCTCTCTTCGTTTTTTAAAGGTCGTGGTTTCGAAACCTTGCCGCGACTGACTTTAGTCGAGAAAAGCAGATAACTTTTTTGCAAAGCGCTGATCACTTTGAAGTGAAAGTTACGTATCTTTTGGATAAGACAGAAAAAAACTGAGGGCCTGTGGTACGGAACATGTTGACACGGTAAAGTCCCTCGTTTTTTAATGGTCATAAGTGCCGAGAAATGGTCGAAATTTGAAGCCCTTTATTGGTATATGTTGACATATCTATTGATGAGTTAAAAAATCTCGAACGATACGTAAGACATTAATCAATCAATACTTTTTAATAGGAGAACCATTATCCATTTTATAAAAAAAGTATTGTCCTATAATAATGCTTATACATGTATCTATATTATATTGGTATGATTTAAGATCTTGTTCTATGGAGAAGTATCTATTAACCAATCCCATTATGTATTTGATAGTAATTTATAGTTACAATATAAATTAAAATTATCATGGATGTATAAAACCAGACATGTCTCAGAACCGGATTTTACCAACATTTTTTTAATGAGTGACAAGATAAGCCATAAAAGAAACCACAACTGCAAAGATGTTGTATCCAGATATTGTTCCAATTGTGGATGTGACCTAAATTTTCCAGATGAGTATCGAAAAAAAAGTCCCATTCCCCCAAATAACCTTAGCTCAATGGCGACCAGACTTGTATGGTTGATGCATCTAAGGATGCAGACAACCAACCATTTTTATCTTTTTAATTTCCCTTACATATGGAGCAATTTATCCTAGTAACGTTACGGTTATCATCAGCCTAGGGCGTTTACGAAAAAAAAAGAGTCAGGTTATTGAAAAATAAGTTGATGATACAGTGTCGTTTAAAGTCCACATTCTACAAATTGAATAAATAGTGAACAAATAAAATCTATCGTTAAGTTAAATGTTTACTGACGTTTTTCATACAAATTGTTAAAACATTCTCTTTTACCCTGTCATAACAAGAATAACATGTCTTGACGTGACGGGGATACTCAGTAGTATCTTATACAGCCTCTGATGGTGTTCGATGTTCGTGTATTTTTGTTTCAGTTAAAAATTTCTATGGACTTTCGAGCTTGACCACTGTTCGTTATACATGTATTCATATTTCATATAAGGGTTTCCTCATACATAAGTTAAAAGGTATGATATGCATGTATCAATACATTGCTTTTTATTTACAATGTAATCTTATTTACATTTTTGAATCTAAAATTACTCAGGTATATTTTCCGTATTGCTATTAACTAAAACTGACTATTAGATACTTAAACAAAAAAAAAACGCACTGAGCTTCCGCTTTGACCACTTAGTAATATAAGATAGAATTGAAAGTCGTCGACTTACACCAGTCACAGTGAAGGTATTAAATGTTTCGGTTTCTTGTGTACTTCCTGAATATCATTTTCCTTTCAAACAACTCCGCTACTGTCTGCGCGTGTTAAGATGTTTCAAAAGCTTAAGTGTACATGTACTTGGCATGTAGCATTCAAACTTTGAGTAAAATCTTATATTTTGTTGTCCTTTTAATCCTTTAATGACACTTATAAAGGTCTTGCATTGTCCAGATTATTGTATGGTTCCTGATTTTTATTCTAATGGCAAAACTTTGTTGTCTTTTCTGAATGGTTAGTTTAGAAAGAAAATTCTGTTTCACACATTGTTTCGTATTGTGCATGAACAGGAGGAAATGTTCACCTGCTCTGGTGTTTTGTGTATTTTTAAATGGAAACGTCTAATTGCATTGATATATCCCCCAAGGTGTTGGTGTTGGGATATGACGCTGTTGGAAAAACGTGTCTTTTATACAGGTTAACTAATAACAGCTTTGTTAGTCGTGCACAACAAGTAAGTTTTCTTTTTAAGTAATGATAATGTCCTTTTGTAACCAGACATGTCTCAGAACCGGATTTTACCAACATTTTTTTAATGAGTGACAAGATAAGCCATAAAAGAAACCACAACTGCAAAGATGTTGTATCCAGATATTGTTCCAATTGTGGATGTGACCTAAATTTTCCAGATGAGTATCGAAAAAAAAGTCCCATTCCCCCAAATAACCTTAGCTCAATGGCGACCAGACTTGTATGGTTGATGCATCTAAGGATGCAGACAACCAACCATTTTTATCTTCAAAATTTGGATAATTTTCTGCTTGATTGACCAGATTCTTTTTAACAAGTCCATTAAACGCTTCTGAAGACTAATTTGCTTGGAGGATGCATATAAAAGTAAACAATATTTGGATGCAAATGATTGACCTGGATAAAATTTTTAAAGCACGATATTTCTTAATAAAGTTGACGCTATTGTGACCAAAATTTCGAGCATGGTATATCTATATAGATGGTCATACTACGAGACTTGTTTTGATGCTAGGTTTGACCTAGAAATTTTCCAACAAGAAACAGTCTGAATGATAATCAAGTGAAACAGAATAGGGAAATGCATGTTCCAAGTCTAGAATCTGTTATCAAGATAAAACCATAAGAGGTCTATATCTGAAAATTTCCTTAAAATCTTCCTCTTTACTGAGAAACATGAATTCCAATGGTTAAGCTTAAAGTATTTAAAAATAAAGTTGTGTTATAATGTATTTTATGCCTATGAGTCTATTATCAGAGCCCATGAAGAAATAACTTGAAAACGCATTTATATTTTGTATATTATAAGTGCATATCTCTACGAAAAGTATGCATTTCGAGAAATAGAGTTGATCAACCTTTGAACTGGGTTTCATAGTCAAGCGACACTCAAGGCATTTGTACACGTCTTGTATGTGCCATGTGTTGTTTGAAAACATTGCTCGGTTCAAACGAATTTTATTCAGCTGTGCTGCAGGGCAAAACGTATGAATTTCAAAGTCCCAGCCTCTAAGGATGGAGGAATGATGCAAAATCATAAAAATCAACACGATGAATTTTCGAATGTCCTTTTCTGTATTCGCAGTCGTCTAACAGTTAGCTATTACCCAGAACTGCGAAATTTATCGGCAGGTTCCATAAAAGGGGATAAATAATCCGTAGGTCATATTTAATGAAAATACATATTTTTAAAAATCACTTGAAGAGATTTGGCCAAGCTATTGTATGTAATAATATAATGAATCTCTTTTATCTTTCAAACAAATCAAGGGTCCTTGATTTCAAGATATAGGTCTAGTATGAAATCGTTGAAAAGGCTCATATGCCACTTGTTCATATGAAATGTGTAATGACTTGTTTATAAACATTGAAATATGACGATAACGACCAGTCTTTTCAGCTCAAAAATCCATTTGTAAAGTTCAATTTAGGAATGGAGTAAACAAGGAACTCCAAAAAAAACGAGATTAAATCAGGTGCCTAGGAAGAGTAGGCATGGACTGGACCCAACCGCTGTGTGCTCCTTGTCATGATAGGGAAACGGGAAAAATCCGTTGAAAAATTCAATGTTAAAAAATGATCTACCAATTTGTATGAAAATTTCAGTCTTCATTCGACTAACGGATTTATATCCTATTTTAAATGACACAGGTTTATTTCCCCATAATAATGAAGTGTCAAAAAAGAAAATGTTAATTGTATCAATTTATCAGTGTACTGCCTTGCGTTTATCTACGATAGACAACAATTGAAAGGTATGAAGGGATATTCTTGATATGTTTGTAACTAGCATGGACATGTTGAAATTATTCCTTCCTTGAATTTTAAACTTAATTTTAAAAAAATATGTTTTTCTTTAGTTAGGAAGGTATGTTTGTTACCGCCATCTCCAATTCTTTTGCCAGTATTCGTTTTATGACTACTCTGAGTCATCGATAGTTCAGTAGTACATTATACACTCCACTGGTAAAATTAACCGTCATAAAAGGGTAGGATAAGGGAAAAACAACTTCCTCGATATTATTAAACTTCCTCTTTATTTTATCATTTGCAAATTAGCGGTTTGTCTAAAATTGTGATGTTTTTTACGAACAATTTTGCGTGCATGCTTTTGTTGCCTGATTGCTGTATCTCAAACAATGCTTCATAATATATCTTTACATATGATTGCGCCCATGACAAAAGGGTCCTTATGGCATTTTTGCTAAAACAGAGAAATAACGTCATAAAGATGTGACGTTGCAGACTGACGGTGAACTTCGACGCAGATTTTTTTTACACATAATCCTGCAAATGTTAATCCTGGGTTTATCTATTGTGTAAATGATTGCGGAATGGGGATTATAGCTCATTCATTTGTTTGTAAAATTTCCACCTTTTGATTGGTAAATATTTAAATATTTTTACTGCTAGACTGAAAAATATTTCGTGTATCCTTTATATTTTCAAAAAAAAAGCATGCAGTGTCATTATTGACCCAATACAGACAGACAACCTTATAGATGCAGTGAATCAACCGAATTTCCTTTTTATTTACTGTCTATTGTGTATCGTAATTACATGTTACATGTACCACAATTCACAATATTTCTGTCTTTATATAAAATTTAGAAAGAAATAACAATCAAATAAATTTTCTCTTTGCAGTAGCATTTAGGTAGCGTAATGTTGTAATTTAAAAAAAATTAACTTTCACATATATGGTAACAAAAGATATATCGTTTATGCTGAAATCTTGACCTATCGAAAGCAATGTTTAAATTAAAATAATTTTCAAATGAATTCTACAGGCTTATCAAATGACTCTTGCATGGATTACCGGTAAATATTTTGTTTGAGAAAATAATTGTTTAAAAAAAAAAATGAATGGATGTTGCCCGCTGTTAAGGTCTCCCCCTGGTGTCATAGAAAAGTGAAATGTAAAACAAACACTCACTCATAATACTATACACCACTGATGAATCCATAATATATATAACTATTAAATGATTATTAATAATTAAAAGAGACAATGAGATAAAAATAAAATGCATGGAAAAATATTAAATATCATACAACCAGTAATCACCGTAGTAAAATTACAGAAGAAAATCATTTAACGTTCACTCTGAAAACGTTTGACGTTGTTGAAAAACATGACGTCATTATTAACCTGTTAAAGTATATTTGATAAAAATGAAGAAAAAACCTACTTAGAGTAGAGGTAGGACCATTAAAATTCATATTTGACAACTTCTAACCTTACTCTATCAGAATCCGTGAAAAACTCAAAATGCATAAAAATTGCCATAAGGACCCTTTTCAAATGGGCGCAATCATATAAGGTTTTTCAATTCCGTGTTGGGATTTCCTAGTTATTTTATGAATAAAACTGTCGATATGATGTGGACACAATTATTGTTTGTTTATCATATTTCAGAAAATCCTTTATTACTTCCCTCAAGTAGAAACTTGAGGGAAGTTGTCATCTGATCGAATAAAAACAAAGTTTATATGAGATCAGTTGTTTAGTTGTACTCATTTGTGTAAGACGTGTTAATAAGACATATATAAATATATTTATGGGAA
Source organism: Saccostrea glomerata (assembly GCA_003671525.1). NCBI lineage: Eukaryota > Metazoa > Mollusca > Bivalvia > Ostreida > Ostreidae > Saccostrea > Saccostrea glomerata. Next base: position 86,935 of record PRKT01000061.1, on the reverse strand, counting down.
AATCTGATGAAAACGAAATACCCGTAAAGATTGTGTTGCTAGGCTATACCTTTGCTGGGAAAACCTGCCTTGTTGCCAGATTTACTCATAACAGATTTTACAATGCTGAAGCTGTAAGTCTAACATTTACAAACTGTTCAAATTGTTTTAAAATCTTAATTCATTGATGTAAAAAAAAAGTTGGCTGATCTAACGAAAATAAATTTCAAGGTTTATATGCTGCATTTACAGCCAAGGAACGATCATATTAATGTTAATGGGACAGGTTAAAGTTATTGAAGCAACTTTTTTACATGTAACGTCAAACCCTGTCTTACCAAACTGACTTGGAATCCAGAAATGCATCGTTAGACTTGCTTTTGATGTTGGATTTAACCTACATATTTTGGATGAGTGACAATGCCCGTGTTTTTGGAGCAGACTTATTCCTGTGTAACTAGATCTAACATGCATGGATTTTTCATCCCTCAATGCACACTATCAAACTTGCCATAGATGCTGGATTTGGTCGACATTTTACTGAAGGTATATCAGGTAAGTTTTTGGAACAGGTTCATTCCAGTATAACCTCAGGCCTAACTTAAGACCAGCTTGACATGGATATATGTAAAGCTTCATCCACACGGCTATCTTTGCTTAGGGTGAAGGATTTGCTTAACTTTTATTGGTGAAGTGACCAAGTTAACAATTTTTCAATTTCAAACCCTTCATAGAACAAACTTGCATTGATGCATGCTAGTTGACTCATTGTGGATGCTGATTCTCCCCATTTTGAATGCTAGTAATTGGCTAGTTTATATTTTTTGAAAAGTTATTTCAAGAGAAACTGCAAGCCCTGCATAGACTGAAAATGCATAAATGTTGCATCCATGGATGTACATTACTAATTTATTAGTTTAACGTTGGGCCTAGTCTTACTAAACATTTCTTAGGGTAAGTTCTGTAATCTTTGATTATGTATGATTAGCGATAAAAAGACACACGTGTAAATATTATTGAAGGGTCTGCCGATTGTACTATCTTTTCTTAATACATTTTAAACTTGATCATCTCATGTTTAACCAAAATGTACTTTGTTGAAATTAAAAATCATGAACAGAGCGATCAGACTAGTTTATCTTCAATAAGAAATCCACTTTGTTTTGTTTTTGTAGTGTTCTTCACTTTGAACATTTTATTGCTTTAAACTGTCAATAGTGCAACGAAATCATTTGAGACAAAATTTTGATAGTATTTCAGCAAATATGACAATATTTTACAACTAACGGATAACGACTCTTAACATTTCAGGAAATGAAGCTTTAAAACACTACTTGATGAAAGTACATCATCCCAATTTTAGAACTCAAAAATAAGAATTCTTACCTTCCTTGAGTCCAAACGTTGATAGACATGTTACAAATTATAAGAATTAATGAAAATAAGATCTTTTGCGTGTAATTTCTTTTGGTTACAGATATTATACATGTACATCCTATTTCTGCTAGGCGTTACATCCTGTGTGCAAAATACTTCATTGTGACTGATCAAAATTTGATTACAAAGTGATCTGTGTTCATTTAAAATAAAGCCTTTTTTGTTGAAAAGTGGTTTTTCTGCATAGCATTGAAGGGTATTATCAATAATTTTCAAGTCCTATATAAAATTGTAATTAAATTGAAAATTATGATTATTTGCTTCAAGAGTACGTAATTTTGAGGTTACATGAATTTTGTTGACTATTTTTTCTCGTTCGTCATTTGGTAAGTCAATAAATGTTTATTTTCTGAAAAGTATATCGAAATGCTTATAAGAGAGATATCACTTAATGGAATATATAAATGTCCTTGTCGGGTATATATAATTATGTCCTTTTTTTTGGCTTTATCCAATTTTAAACCATAGAATAGGCTTAAATTATTAGCTTTTTACCTTTATAATTGTTTACTTTTGAATTTCGAAATTTAAAAGCATTAAGCTACCTTTATATGATATGAACAGATAGGTTATGAACCTTAACAGCATATAAGATAATATCTTTTATGATCAAACAAAATGCATATTTTTTAAAGAATTGTACTGGTATGAAAAGGATGCAAGCAAACGATAAAATATTTTGTAAATGTGTTTTCATCTTTGCATGCAAAGGGCTTCGGTCCAATCTGCCCCTATAGGACCGAAACTCCTTGGTTAGCGAAGGTGGGTAGAGGAGATTTTTGGATGTGTTTTCTTTAGGACTTTACATTTGAAAGTGACGACTGACGTAAAGATACTTTTATCTTATTTTTTTATCAGGATTATAATCCTTTTCTTCCCCTTATATCCACCATTCTTCCGTCAATTTGTCTGTCTGTCCGCAAAAAAAAAAACATTAATCTTATCCATAACTTTTGATTCATTTTATCTATTACATATTTCATATTTCAGGTGTATTTTAATTATTACAAGGCCTTTCTCAGGATACCCACATATTTGACCACTTAAACTTTTAGCTCTACCTTCGAGTTGACCCGCCTTTCCTAAATACTTTAACAGACTTTAACCTTTACCAGATAAGCCTTTTTGGGTAGAAATAATTCTGGCCCTGATCTTGGAGTTTGACCTTCTTTTGAAATACTTTTAATTTGGTAATATTTTTTGAATATTTAGTGCCAGGGCTTTCTAGTTTTACAGCTAGGCGTATTCTTTGTGGCATGTTTTTCTTTTGAAACCAAAAACGTAAACCAATTGATATTGATCTGGAACCTTTTTAAAAAAAAAAAAGAACCTTTAAATTTAGCAATAACTTTGGAATGGTTGATGTCAGCGTCAAGGCTTTCTTATTACACGAGTTTAAAACATATGGAGATTTCGAACAGTATTCAAGATCAAAAGAACATAAACAATACAAAATAGGAACAGAGCAAACACGGACCTCCAAAACATCAGAGGTGAGATCAGGTGCTATGGAGGAGTGATCATCCCCTGCCGACCGGTCAAACCCGCCGTGTGCTCCTTGTCACGATTGGGAAACAAGGGAAAAAACCGCCGTCAATTCAGTGTATAAACAATGGACTATCAATTTATTGAAAAAGTCAATCAGCATTTGACTCAATGATAAATTGTATTTGCTGACAAGGTCGTTGTATTGTTGTATCGTTGACCGTAGACTTCAAACGAGACCGCTGAAATTCTTGTTTCACCAACGTGTTTGTCAATAATTTACCTCTTTTTAGAAATTGTTTATACGTATTTGTATGCCAACGATTTTAATCCTCTTACATTTGCCTATGAATTTCACCTACTTTTGAAAACTTGAACCTTGGCAATACTTTTTGAACTGTTATTGGTAGGGATTTCATTTTTCAGAAATTTATTCATTGTGATATTCATTGTATCCTTGGATACCAACTTTTTTCATCACTTGACCTTAAATTTTGAGTTTGACTTGCATTTTTAAATCTTAACCTTTTACCTTGAGTTTTTTTTTAAAGGGCGCATCAGTGTTTCACAAACAAACAAATCTTGTTTCATCATGATTTTTAAGGTCAGATTGTGATGATATAGTATGTTAACATAACAATTGAATGGTGATAATTTTGCACTGATAAAAAAATGGATTTGGTGCGGTATACACACACCAAAGTTTTCTTATATATTTAGATACGTGTGTACTTTCGTTTTACAATCAATTCAAAACAATTAACGATGAGTTTTCCCCACAACAATGAGAGCGATTTCGTTTTCAAAATCGTAATTATAGGCGCAACTAATGTCGGTAAAACATGCTTGGTGAGACAATTTATTCACAAAGCGTTTGTTAACAACACAGCGCAGGTAAGCTTATGATTCTGTTGATGATAAACTAATCTTCACAAAAAACATGCTAGAAGGATGTGTTTTTTGTTCGCTTTTACATGGTTGTATAAATGGAATGGTTAATATAAACCGAAAGTTACTTCTTTTCAAATACATAGAAATACAATATTTTTTACAGTGTCAATTTGTAAGGAGTTTACGATTCTAATTTGAATCGTTGTTTTCGAAATGACATACATGCAGACTTACACACAATACACCATCCTAAAAAGTTAGTTATTTCTTTTTAACTTGGGTTTAAAGACAGTGTAATAAGAGACATATTTAAAAGTAGTATATTATGAAAAAAAATCCAGCTTTAATATTGCATACAAATTATAACTAACTATAACACATTTTGCACATTTTAATAATATAATGTAAATTTATTCCAACTCCAATTCCCGAAAAACGCATTTCAAACTAAGGAGTGACTGCACATAAGGATTCATATTATAACTTTGAATTCAGAGACGCATTCAAACGTGTAAAAAAAATAAAGCATATGTGGATTGCAATCTTTTGCACAAAGTCTTCATTAGGTAATTGTGTCATATCGTTATGCTAGACGATTTTATTATGGAAAGCCTTTCATGGAATCCAACATTATTAACATCCTGACTTTGGAATCGACCTACTTTGGTCATGGCTTTTCAGTGGTTAGCTCTAGGACTTTCATAATTCAAGTTAATATCTTGTGACAAAACCTTCATTGGGATACAAATGATTGTTACCTTGGGGTTAAAACTACTTGTGAATGGTTTGCTTTATAATTTAGGGGTGTACCGGTATATCTTGTGACAAGAGCAGTATTTAAACACCAACATTAATATTTACTTCGTGAACTTAGCCTTTTAGTTTGTCTTCCTTTCCAAAATTTTAACGTTCTTCATAAAGTGTGAAAGGATGGTGTATAGATTTTTTAAATTTTACATTATTGTTTCATGTGAGAAGACAATTTCTAGAATCCCAATGTTTGTGACTTGGCCCTGGTATTTGGCCATTTTCTCCCAAAACGTATAATACCCATGTTATTTGAATGGTTGTCAAAGGGCATCCGTATTTGTTATAACAAGGCCATTCTTTCTGTACAGACTTTTATGACTTCATGATCTTATTAACTTTTTTGAGTTCAACTTACATTTGTTAATTAATAACGTAGCTGTAATGCAAGAGAATCGGTGTTTAACAAAACACAATTTCTTCCATTTATGTTCCTCTCAGAGATATCCTGTGAGCAGTTATGGTACTGAAATGAAATGTTGGATATTTCTTTTGCATTTTATAATTGAAACATCTGATGAAATTATCCATACTACAAAACTTCCTCCAAACATTCAATTTTTGTTATAAATAAAATTATCCTATTGATAGATTAATTAAGTATACCCTTTAACATTCATTTCAATTATTCAGTTGGGATAGGATAGATAGGATAATATTTATTTAAAGTCGGGTACATCAAACAAAGAACATTAGCTCTGAAGAGCTATTTTCCGACTGCATAATAATTACATAAAATACAACAATCATATATTATAAACAAGAAACAGCTTTTAAAATTTTACATCACACTACTAAAATCCGTATCAGTTGACTAACATACACTTATTACAGTAGTTTAAGAAAAAAAGGTTTTAATTCTATAAAATATTAAAATTTGTTACTCACTACCAAAAACAATCAAGTTTTCCTGATTGTTTCGAAAATGTCGTTCACAAGCAGTTGAAGTTCTGTCATCGTACCTCTAGTGTTGTCGGTATAAGACCTTTACAAGTAAGAGAAGTGTTGCAACACAAAAATAACTAACAAAAAACACGAAAAAGACACCGTCAATAGACTTTGTCGGTAATTCCTCAGTTTTACAAGAAGTTTGAGAACTTTGATTCGTGGTATTGCTTTCCTGATTGATATCATTTGGAGGTAGGTTTACTTCTGCAGCACCAATCTCTCGAATTTTTTTACGCTTGATTTTCCAGAAATTGGTCCATGCGTTTATTGCCTTATTGAATTGTTTCATATCAGAATTTTTTCTGGCATGATGGCTGTTGATACTATACACGGTGGCAACGGTTATCAAGGTGCTGTAGACAAGCATGGCCATCAAGTACATGCAGAAAATGGAAGATGTATTACTCGTTTGCGGCATTCTGTCAGTTATCAAAGTCATGTAGACAGCAAAGCTCAAAAGAACGGTCATTGCAAAAGACATACGTTCTCCACTTTCAACCGGAAGTTTGAAAACAATCATGTTAACCAGGCCTAGAAAGACTACTGGTAATACAACACTTATCATGTGAAATATCATTCGCCTTTCCAAATAGAAAAAAATCACAACGCGTTCAACATTTTTCGTCGGTATGAATTCTACTTCGGAATTGATATTGCTAAGAATCCATTCTCCGTTACTCTCGAAATTCGCAATATCTACCTCAGCTAACCCCATTTGTAATTTTGAAGCGGGCATTAATGTGGAAAGATAAATTTTACAGCGATGGATATCATTGGGATAGAAAGTAATATCTGACGTGCATGTTGTGGTCAAAACTTCCATGAAGAACAACCGAGCTTGTCCACTGCTAGAAAACTGAACCTCTTTTGAATCTGGATCTCCTTTATAGATAAGAAATTTCTCAGCACAGTTCAAAAGATAGAGATTTGGAGACCAGATGCGTGACAGTGGAAAACTCAATTCATGGATGTTTTTGTTCGACTGTGGATCCCAAGATAACATTTCGTCTTTCCACATTAAAGTCATTGCTGTCACCATGGTTAATTGTCCATCCACGACATTAAACTTATTGAGAGCTTTAAGAGATATGTCCATTTCTATCTTGATTTTTTCGCTTTGGTTTCTCTTGGGAATAATATATCTTGAATAGCGGTCAAGTAATGTATTCGTCACATTTAGAACATCCTTATAGTCTTGACAAAAACTTCCAGTCAAAATACTGACCAGTACATACATTTGTAATCTCGCCGCTCCGAAAGTCTCCATCTTTACTGACCCAGGATCAATTAAAGACTGAATGTTTGGGAATTCATTGAGAACTATTACGTACATATATCACTGTTCAGTTACGAAATTATTTATATGTAGAATATTAAAGCATCATTATTAAGATACCAATGGCTTAATTTATGGATTTATTTGATTTGTATTTAATTCTTGTCCATTGTGTGTAATTGGTAAGTTATTATGATATCAATAACTATGGAACTATGTGGAACGTTGAAAAGCAATTACATTTAGTTCACTTATAAGAAGATATGATTATTACATGTTTGGAATACAAGTATTGTGGAATTGGTTTCGTTGTACTCTCGAGAAAGCAAACGAACAAAAGTTGAAACCGAGGTTATCATTGAGTCAATGTTTCTTTTGTGTTAAAGTTTGAATACAGCTTTAATTATTCATTAATGAGATTTATAGTTCGTATTGATTTATTAATGAAGTAATTAGAATTTGTCGAATTAGATGATTGTACATGTCCTTTAAAGTTTTCCGATGTTCTGACCGTTTGAACTGAAGTGTTGATGGATAGATGTTAGGAATCATTGTCATTAAAACGTACCCCAAGAACACTGTTACTCAGTCGTATTTTTTTCTTTTGAAGCAAATCGTTAAATACTTATAATCATTGGTACATGTATTGATTTGGAATTGAGTTCTTAATTAAAAAAGAGATATTATTAAATACTAGTAATGAACTTTTGCGAGTAGCGCTGACTTTTACAGTTGACAGCTTACTTTTACACTAGAACAATGTACGGAAGCTCTTTTACGATATAAATAGTAAGCTCGACATTTAACTGAACCAAAATAAAGGAATATTTCAGTGCATAAATAATTTGTCCTTAAAGAAAACGACAACCAACCTACCCCCTTACATCATTACGGACACTACGTATGATCACTAGAAAGGTTTTCTTATTATTAATTCTATTATTAATTCTGTACATCCGTACATGATACAGGTTTAAATGTCAAGTAAACTGTCAACTGGAAAAGTCGGTGCTCCTCGCGAAAAAGTCCATCAGTACGAATAATCAAATGATCATAAATTAAAAACAGATATTGTTGTCTAAGTTAGTATTGCTACCACATCCATTTTTAACTGCTACGAGCACTTGTACACTAATCAGTATACGATTAAACAGTATGAAGTGGGAAAATGGTTTTGGTGGGGGTGGGGGACTTTTGAAACATAATGATCTTTCTTGGACAAAGTTTGAGGTTTTTTTTTTATTTTGTAGACGATTGGTGCAGCATTTGTCTCTAAAAAGATACAAGCTCTGGGAAAGAGGGTAACGCTAAATATTTGGGTAAGTCACGTGATTTGCTCAGTTTTATGCTCCTTTTGAGAAACAGCTCTTTTTAATAACAATGATTCAAGTGTTCGATTTATGGCAGGATACAGCCGGTAGTGAAAGATATCAGTCCATGACTAAGATGTATTACAGAGGTGCTCGTGCCGCCATTTTGTGTTACGATCTGACAGATAAATCCAGTTTTGATAAAATTAGATACTGGGTTGGAGAGTTACAGGAGAATGAGCAGGTAAAACACAGATTTTTGGAAAATAACATGCACTAGTATTGTTAAAAAGTTTTAATGCATTTTGATGTTTTATAACAAATTTATATTATTAAAAAAAGTTGTCAATTGTTTCAATTGCTTTAATCACAGTATTGCCGAATGTATATTTGTGGAACAAAGAAAGATTTGATTGACAATGATCCAATGACGAGGGCGGTATCTCTTGACGAGGCACAAGTAATAGCACAAGGTATTCTGACTACTGTTTTCAATGGCGTTTAAAATGATTTTATTCAATTGATCCACTCTTTGGATTTTACGGGGGTCCTAATGTTTATGCCCTGTTCAGAATAACTTGAAGCTGAACATGAATCGTAAATAGGCATACGCCATTTTCGATATCATTATCTACTATACTTCAACACCGTACCAGGGTATACTCTTCGCATTTGTTACACCTGACTGCTTTATTGTCACGGGTATCGACGTGGAATTGTGATTCGTGTTCGTGCTGGTTATCTTGCATTACCTTAAGTTTGTTTATATTTTATTGCAGTTACGCATATTTGTGGTTGTTTGTTTACTGCACTGACCTGTGCAACTGTTGGAAGGGTTTTTAGGTATCTTACTTTCCTGCATTGAAAGAAGTACAAGTATTTTTGTCGCTACTGTGTATTGTATAGCATACGTCCATTTACAACGGTGACAATTCATTACACTGAAGTGTCTAAGTGAACGACTCTGTTTCTCGGAGCCTGTAGATAAAGCGAGAGCTCGAACAAACATGGCAGACAAATTCTTTTTATGAATCATGTTCAGATTTAATGTTCATGTTTTCAACATCACAATCCAATCTTAACAGTGGCTTGTTTCGTTAAGAAAAAACGCAATTTAATTTTTCAACCAAGTTTTATTTCCATGTTCATTTCAGACTTGCAAACGGATTGTTTCGAAACCTCTAGTTTGACAGGAGAGAATGTAGGTAGGTTAAAATAATACAAGTATATTCATTTTGTGTAATTAATGTAAAACGTCGTCGACATATCTTTTATTGTACGCTTATCTTTAGTTATTGAATGATTAATATTACTTTACTGTTCAAAAGATGCTGTATTTCAACGTATAGGAGAGGATTATATAAGAAATATGCATAACTATCCAGAAAATCAGCCAAAAACACAAGGTACTGTATCCTTTATACGTCCAGTTTCTCTTAATTTTCTGGAAAAGATTACCGGTATTACAGTGTAAAATATTACCAACAAATGCATTAACTTTCAACATTTTACGCTGTGTATATACAGTTGTAAATGTATGTATAAACGTAATGATTTTATTTTTTTAAAAACGTATTTTACAATGTTTTACTTTAGGTAGGCCAAAGCCTTGTTTTAAGTTTTACGATTTGACATTGTGATCTTTAGGTTTTTTATGCCCCGACATGAATATGGCCGGGGCATATAGTGTTTGTCATGTCCGTCTTCCGTCCTTCCGTCACACTTTGTGTTTAGCTCTGTTCAAAGCTAAGTTTCAAAGAAACTATCCAAGACATTTTCATCAAACTTCGTATGCTGATAGATATTGATAAGAGCTATGCAACTGCATCAACATTTTTTTACCTTGACCTTTCTTTTGACCTTGACCTTACTTTTTTGCTCAGTTTTTAACATACAATTCAAGATGGTGTTATCAAACTTCACTTGTTGATACAAACTTGCACGGATGATGCATCTAGGGATGAACCCTACCAGACTTGCTTCGGATGCTGGATCTGATCTACATTTTCCAGATGAGTGACCTGGTTAAATTTTTTGGAGCCGGTCCATTCCCAAGGAACTATAAGCCCTACCAAAACCAAGCTTTCGCGAATGATGCATCTTGGGATGAACACTACCAGACTTGCTTCGGATGCTGGATCTGACCTATATTTTCATTCCCAAGTTACTATAAGCTATACATGCACCAAACTTGCATGAATGATGCAGCTAGGGATGGACACTACCAGACTTGTTTCGGATGCTGGATCTGACCTATATTTTCAGTCCCAAGTAACTATAAGCCCTGCCTAAACCAAACTTGCATGGATGATGCATCTAGGGATGGACACTAACAGACTTGCTTCGGATGCTGGATCTGACCTATATTTTTATTCCCAAGTAACTATAAGCCCTACCTGAACCAAACTGATCAAATTTTATACACATACAAATTTTCATGTTGCTTTACTAATATATCCTCGGCGGGGCATTCATGTCCTATGGACATATTTCTAGTCTTTCTTCATATACATCTCGTGTATTTCTGTTTGTACAGAATACACATCAAAGAAATTAATGAATTTGATTTAAGGCGCTGAAGCTAAATTTGTTTAATCAAAGTTCTTTGCACGCATATGTTAATATGTACACTTTTTGCATTTAAAACCATAATTGCAACGAAATTAATTTACACCCATGTCATTTAGAAATGTAAACAGAAGTAGATGGTATTTATTTTGGTCATTCTAGGTATAAAGTGGGGGTTAAATTAATTTTTCTATGATCATTTGTAGTGATCATTCATATTGTTTTGAAATCACGTGTTGTGTTGACAAAATGTATCTCGAGCTTTTCGGTAACAAAGTAAATCAATATACTAGTGCGAATAAATATTTTTTTAATAAACTGAAAAATGCCACCAGAAATTTAAAAATAAAATTATCACAATATTTATTTCATGCAAGTATAATTTAAAAAATAAATACTTTTTATATAATAAATAGCATATACTAAATATTAAATTGCAACTAATCTGGGTTCTCTCTGTTATTTAATGCAGATAATGGTCAGGATTCATTTCATATACATCAGAAAGAGAATACGCAGCCTTCTTCGTCTTGTGTGTCGTGTTTTAAAAGGTGAGAAAAGTAAGTGTCTTTATAGATTTCAAATTAATTATTATAACTTGAATCTTAGAATAAATCTATTTTATTTAAAAACTGATGTATCGTGATATTCCTTAGAAAGAGGAATTGTCCTTTTGACATTATTGCAAGTTTGTAAGGTTGCTCTTAAAGTCCTATATTTAATGACAGCTTCTTGTAACTTACATAAGACTTCTTGAAATGTTTTTTTCTTCACTTGATCAAGAATTTATATAAAAGATCGTAATAATTAAAATTGATGCAAATTTTCAAATAACTGAAATCCGTTCTTTTTCGTTTAACATTGCCATGTTTTTTACAGGTGAAAGTAGAGAATGAACCTTTATGTTTTATTTATGGAGATGAAAGATGTGAAAGAGGATGAATTTTAAAAGTGTTGTATGAGAAATAATCATTATCATATTGTAGTGAGTCCGTTAATAGATTTTCTTGTTTTTTTTTGTCTTAATTCATTGATATGTTTTTAAACGGCTGTTTTCTCGTGTGGAAAAACTGAAATGCTTCAAAAACAGTTTACAATTTTCAACAAATATTTTTGCATTGCTTTGCATTTAAGTTGTAACTAGTATAGTGTCATCTGGTATCTCGGAAAAAATAACCATTTTTTTTTGGTCAGTGTGTTTTTTTTTTATTTATTTCTTTTTTTTTTGCAAATGAACAAAATGTATAAGCAGCCTGTGATTATTGATTATGGTTGGACATGTTATGTAACACATTTTTGAAATGTTTGTTATGTTTAAGCTTATTCTAGTTAAACTGTAATATATGTATAAAAAGTTATATTAAAATTTTGTGTGAATAGTCTTTATATATTGATTCAGACGGATTCATAGATGTATGAAAATTATTCAGTATATCGGCCGTAAGTACATGTGTGCTGTACATAAAAGAAATACATTACAAATATTTATTCGTAGCAGTTTCTAAACACTTCACCGCTATACCAAAACTTAGAGTGCAAATATATTCATCTCACATTAATAGTAATATACAAATTATGTAATGATAAAAATTCTTAATTCAGCCAGTTGAATATTGAATATAATCTTTTGAAATGAAATATAGGCAGGAGATAACGAACAGGATTCAATCTCAAAAGTCGATTAAATAATACAAAATTGAATTAGAGCAAAGACGGACCTCCAATAAATCAGAGGTGGGATCAGGTGCCATGCAGGAGTGAGCATCCCCTGCCCACTGGACACACCCGCCGTGTGCCCCTCGTCATCTTCGGAAAATAACGGGAAAATCTGTCAACAATTCAGAGTATTAATAATGGCCTAACATTTGGTATGAAAAACGCCAGTCAGAATTTGACTTAGTGAGAACTGTATTTGCTGACAAAGTCATTGTATCGACCATAAACTTACAAAATGATGACTTCAGCATTTGACTTAATAAAAAGTGTATTTGCTGACAAGGTCATTGTATCGCTCATAAACTTACAAAATGGGGACTTTAAACGAGACTTTTGTATTTCTTGTTTCAATTAATCTCGTTTTAAAAATTGATCATACGTATACAGCCTGCTCTTTCGTATCGAATCATATGAGTGATATAAAACTGTATGCAGGTGATGAAGGTATGTATACTGCTGCATAAATAAGGGAAGTTGAGAGGTGAAAAGTTTAAGTCAGTGTATTGTGTTTAATAACCTTTGGATGAGAGGTTGGGTTCTATGTCAAATTTTGGGGAAGAAAACACTTCTAAATTTTTGCTATCTTAAAAGAAATTGTAAGGCTTTGAAGAGAATGGCGCAAATCATCTCATTATAATGCAGGGACAAGAAAGAAAATTGTGTCATTTTAATAGATATGCAGTCAATATCTGAGTGAAATTATATATACAACTTAAACTAGCAGTATTGATTTTGAAAAAAAAGCATAGGGTTAAAAAATTGCATTTGAATTTTATAATTGAATTCCATTTAACATTATTTTTTCTATTCAAGCAATGAGATTATTTAACAATCTTTATTTCGAAGATAAACCATCATTTTCTGTTGAATAACATCCTTAAAGTACACGGGAATGCCAATTCTACCTATCACATCGACAACAAATTTGATGTTGATTAAATAACAATATCGATTATTAATGATTAGAAAATAAATATTATTCTATTTATTTCTATGACTCAAAGAACATGCAATGTAATTACTAAAATAGAGATGCTACCATTGATTAATTAAAAAGAAACAAACAAAAAATAAACTCTGTCTGAAGTTGATATTTTAGAATGTTTTTTGCAGAATATGCTTACTGTCAAGGGACTGATAGTTCCATGTTTAAGGACATTGAGCCTTGATATAAAGTCATCTGATTATTAGTAACTCTCTGATGATTCGGATCTAAAAGCTTTTCATCAGTTTATGTAAAGTAACTCAAGGTTTAACGTGTTCTAATATTCTTTAATTGAAGTTATGAAAGGGACCTATACAACAAATCAGCACCTCGAGTTTGAACTACGTCAAATCAATAATGATGTTTGTTTCCTTTTTAGGTATGTCTGTAAACGCAATCAATGGATGGACATTTTCATCACTGGAAGTAGACAAACACTTTTATGGTTTTTTTTTATTTTCCAAGGAATATTACGTCACATTTTCTCTTTTTTATTTAATGAACAGCATATGCATACATAAGTTTTTCGTAGGGGAAAATTTTTAAGAAATATATAATAATATAAGGAATCCTTGTTCTGAACAAATTCATTGTCTGGTACATCAATTACATCATAAAACATATTTAATTTTCAACTCGCGATATCATACATGTATGTACATAATCAAAATACCAACGGGACAACTCACAAATATCAATTTTGAATGAAAAAATTCTGCGAAAATTTCAGTCTGTTATCTTAGACCTTTACCGGACCAAAATTTGGACAAATAAAATTAAAGTTGCAATGAAAAAATACATCAAGAAAAATACGAACAATATTTTATCAAATCTTTTCGTTTTGTGTATATTGTCGACGTCCGAAAATTCTATATTATCATTTTGGGGTAGGTTCATTACTTCCACTGATATTCCCTTCATTTTCTTCTGTTTATTCTTGCGAATCAAAAGGTTTGGTATTTTTTCTAGATATTTCATCAAAGGATCCTTTTTGATATGATGGCTATGGATACTTAATGTGGTGGCTAGCGTTATTAGAGTGCTGTATATGAGCATTGCCATGAGGTACAGGCAAAAAACCGAAGTCGTATTGCTCGTTTGAGGCATTTTATCGGCAATCAAAGTCATGTAGACAGCGAAGCTCAGAAGAACAGTCATTGCAAAGGACATTCGTTCTCCACTCTCCACAGGAAGTTTGAACACAATCACGTTAACAAAACCAAGAAAAACAACCGGAGCGACGACATTTATCATGTGAAACAACATCCTTCTTTCCAAAGCGATTGTTATCACAACACGTTCTATATTTTGCGTTTCCAAGAACTCAACCTCAGACCTAATATTACCGAGTTCCCATTCTCCATTAGTTTCAAAATTGACGATATCTACCTCAGCTAATCCCATTCGCAGCTTAAAAGCAGATGTTAAAGTGGATAAATATATTTTACAGTGATGAATATCATTTGGATAGTAAGTAATGTCTGAGGTACATGTTGTGGTCAAGACTTCCATGAAAAACAAACGAGCATGTCCACTGCTGGAAAATTCAACTTCTTTGGTGGCGGGATCCCCCTTGTAGATGAGAAATTCCTGAGCACAGTTTAGTAGGTAAAGATTTGGTGACCAGACTTTGGCGAGTGGAAAACTTAATTCATTAATGTCCTTGTTGTATTTAGGATCCCACGACAACAATTGATCCTTCCACTTTAAAGCCATTGCTGTTACCATGGTCATCTGGCCGTCCACGACGTCGAATTTGTTGAGAGCTTTAAGACTTATGTCCATTTCTAATTTGATCGTTTCGCTTTGATTTCTCTTTGGAATAATAGATCTGGAATAGTTTTGTAGCAACTTACTTGACAAATTCATTACATCCATATAATCTTCACAAGAAATTTTAGAAAAAACGATGAATAAAGTTAACCATCTAAGATATTTTCTTTGTAAATTTTCCATTGCTGTTGATTGGGCAGGAGAAATAGAATGACGACCGATTACCTAGACGGAGCAATTTATTTGGAAATACTGCTGATCGATCTATGGTTATCAACTAATATCACCAGAGAAATGCAAAGAAAACACCTTTTCAATGGCATTTTTACATAATGTGATATCGGGAATTTATTATGCAAACTCATGATTTGTTTTTGAAATAAACGTTCTTAAAAATATTTGGAAAAACAGATACTCTATATAACAAAGTAATAAACAAAATCTTTTTAAGAGATGTTTGTACTCATAGAAAAGGTGTAAAAAGTCTTTTATTTGACAATGCTTATGACTTTTGAATGAAGACCTTTACTTTCTGAAGAAATATATAAAGATGTATAATCTTTTCTGAAAGATTCATATTTCATAATCGTATCATTCATTGTTGATAATATTCTTATAGAACTTTTAATAATATTAAAATGGTTTTTTCCCTTTTGTACAGGTAAGCATGCCTTATCATCTTTATTTGACACTCGTTTGGAGATATTTCCAATGTTTTAATTCTAAACTATTCATTAAAATTAGCACTGTCTATGCCTATATGCATGGTTCTATAGAGAAAAACTCATTTCTTTAACTTCCGCTGTTGACTTGATGACATGAATTCAAGTGTCAGTTTCAAAGATGCCGTGTATAAGAACACTAAAAAAACATGTATTATAGGGAAGTGAAAACAAAAATATCCTGACATCATGCAGAGAGAAAAAGCTATATTTTTACGTCAAAGTTATAATATTGGACATATGATGCAATTTCAATGATTTCATTTGTAAATTATTTGGAAAAAAATCTTTTGATGACATTTCTTTTTTACTATTCATATGTAAACACAAATATCATTGTTTTAGGGTTTTTTTCTTGTGTAACGTCCCATTTTAGAATTAATATTTTACAGTTTTACTCATGAGGAATGCAACACATGCCATTTAAGCGGTTGTTAGCACCTACTCCAACCTCGGTTTAAAGATCTCATTCGAAACACTTGTCTCCACGTCCTGCAGTGGAATTTGATCCCTCAAGGCTCAGCTTCGCGACTCGAGAGCAAAATTTCTAAGCAGTGCAATCCGCGGGTTTATTTTAAAAAACGTACATGCAAGAATGGCTAGTCTCAAAAATCGACAGGCCGCCAACGTGGGCACCAGTTAAACCCTCTTTTTTAACTATTGTGTAAACTTATGTCCTATGTTGAAGTTTTTTGCTAGCAAGAAAACGACTAATCATTGCTCAATGACATTTTGGACAGGTTTAAATTTGCACATCTCCTCTGTCATGTAATGGCCTCTCAATATTACTAAAATATTCTCTATTGAACTTTAAACAAACACACATAAAAAGACATGATAATTGTAAACAAAAAAGCGGGCCAATGGGAAATTCGGATGTGCGATCGGGTGCCTTGTAGGAGAATACACCCCTTTCGACCTGTCACACGTCGTAAGTTCTCCGTGTTTTTATTTTTAATTTTTCAAATAGGCACAGAATTCTAAATTTTCTCTAACGCAGTATCTAATAACTTTGTAAAGCGTAGAGAGGCGTTTAATTTTTTTTACTGCACCCAGCAATATCCCAGTAAAGAAGCTGGACTAAAGAAAAGTGTCTTGAATTCAATTTCTTTGACTGCTATGTTTGAGCATGTAGAATTTAAACTTTTTGTGAATTTTATCTCTTGAAAGGTACCTACATATCAATTAGACGAACGCATGTAGAATTGGACTGAATGAAACACAATATGTTATTACAAGTAATCTCAGCTGTATCTGAACATGTTTTTGTACGTTTTATAAAATAATGATTGATGGCAGGCACTTTTGATTAAAGTTTTAAAAAAAAATGACTCAGATCGTGTTTACATAACAAGGGTTTGGAGCTCTATATCTGTTATTTATTTTGATAAATGAAGTTTAAATTTTTGATGATCATTAGAAAGACCTTAGTTAAATATTAGTAAGAATGGGAAAAATAAATTTGCAATTTTTAGCTGAAACTGTGTCCATGCCCCTTTAATATTATACAATTAACAAGTTTTTACTTGATTTTTTTTTAATTTTCATTTTATTTATTTATGGAACGCCAAATTATATTTAAACATTTGAACCAATGTTTGGTTATTGTTCCAATCTTCAAATCAATTGCATTAATTGTAAAAATTAGAAATAAGATTTAATCAATTATACATGTCTTTAATTCATTTGAAAATACATGTAGGTGCAATTGATTTTAAAATAGATAATTATATTGATTCATCGCTGTGCTGGATATTTACTTATTTCTATGCATACTTTATGCTGAAATTAAATTTAAACTTTTTGTTGGAATTCAACTGATAAGTTAAATTCGGTTCAGTTAGTTTCTTGATGCGTTTTACCAGATTGTTATTTGTGAGTTTTTCGAACAACATACAATTATACCACGAATACAGTGATCTTGAAAATAAAGATACCAGAAAGTCTGGTACATCTGTTTTTTATTTGGAAAATTTACAAAAAAAGACGTCAATGTTCACTTAACAACAAAGATTTATGATAAACGTGATGACTTGAACTTTTCAATCTTCAAGTTTCCTTACTTTTATAGCAAAATACCTTCATTACCTGCATACGAGGTTTATATCTCTGAGTTTATTTGATTCACAAGAGCTATATGTATAAACAATTTCTACAACGAGGTTTTATTGATATTACCTGCATACGAGGTTTATATCTCTGAGTTTGTTTGATTCACAAGAGCTATATGTATAAACAGTTTCTACAACGAGGTTTTATTGACAAACAAGTTGATGAAGCAAGAATATGAACAATCTCGTTTAAAGTCATCATTTCGTAAGTTCTATGGTCGATACAATGATCTTGTCAGCAAATAAAATTTTTCCTTTTTAACCAAACGGGTTTTTTTTTTCATACAAATTATAAGGAAATTTTGTACACATTAAATTATTTGTTGATTTTTTTCTCTCGATATTTTCCGATCATGACAAGGAGCAAATGTTGTTCCCGATCTGCTGGGGGTGCTCACCTTTTCATATGACACCTGATCCCACCTCTGATGTTTTAGAGGTTCGTGTTTGCTCTGATCCTGATTTGTAATGGTTTAATGTATTTTGTGAGTCGGAATGCTGTTCGTTATCTCCATATATTTCATACATACTAAATTAATTCTTTTGTGGAAAAACACAGCTAGGTAACTAAGATAATTGGTTTATTTTTATGGCTCTGAAAAGCATGAACAATTTATTTAACCTTCTACTTGCTAAGTCACTGGTGTAAAAACATAAACTTTTTACCTCTAGAATAAGGAAGTGCTTTCTTTAAATCTACTTTGATAAACTATCCATTATAAATGTACGTTTGGAAATTTGAATGCAATTTTTGAACCTCCGATATTTTGGGTACCCCAATCTTTCAACCAGCGTCATAATTTCATAAACATTATGAATTGCGCCAGATGATGGACCAAGCATAATAATATCTTGACACTTTTTCAGAATGGGGCAGAATTATTCAACAACTTCCAAATGAGAAGAAAACACTTGCTCTGGTCCTTAACTCGAAAAATATACTGTATTTCGACGATGTAAATAGATAATAGATTTTTTCATTTCACAAACTGTGTCCATTTATATGTCGACTTGATATATCCATGTAAACTTGATACAAAAGATACATAAGATGCACAGCTGTTTTATTTGCAGATGATAAGGGTATATATATTCTACACATGAACGAAAAAAGGATTAAAGTCATCACATTTTTCATTAAGCTTTATTCTTAGATTTTCTTTCTTTCATGTAAAATATCCTAATTCATAAAAACAGACCAAATATTCCATTGTCAAAAGAAAAGTAAATATCACAAACATTATTTTTGTTTGTTTGATTATCTAATTCTTTCCTTTTTCTGTTATTTGCATCATATAAAGGTCCAATTCATATTTCATTTTTCAAACATGTATCTGACATATAAATGCGCTTCATGTTCAAAGTTCCCTTATTTTTTTTAATGCACTTTAAAATATTTATTTCTTATAAATAATTCTTAGTAAATTTATAACTTTCCTAGGTTATATTTCTTAGATAAAATTTAATTTTTTTATTATCATTATTTTTTCCTTCTTTTTTTCTGTCATCCTTAAAGTTTCAAGTTTTTATGTTTTTTCTTGTTTTATTATAAATTAGATTCCCTTGCATGATGAACCATTACTATTAAAATGGATGTGACTTGCGTGACAAATAATTGTGTGAAACCTATTGAAAAAACCTGAAATATCCGATTATTGGAAAAAAGATGTTCAAAGATTATCGTTTTTAGTGCTGAATGGATTTTAGGACAATAAAAATGACATAAAATAGCATCTCATCTACTCAGTAACGTAAAATATATGGTGGTTTACAGTTTTCTCATATTGAAATTGATTACCAAAGGTGTAAAAACAGTAAAAGAAATTTTATATCAAGACAACATCCGATTTCTTAATACCATTTAAATTTGGTCGGGAAATGATATTCCTGGGTTGTTTTGATGAAAAGCATTTAAAAGATGGTAAATTATAGTACCTTTCTCAGCGGTTCTAAAAGACCACATTCTGTTTGTTGCCTATAGGCAATTCGTTCAGTGAACTGATAAATCAAAACTTTAAGAGATTTTGTTCTCTACGGAACATACCCGGTAATTCTAGGCAAACTAAACTTTAGGGGTAGAGCTAACAGCAAAGAATCTGTACATGTACATGTTTAATTGTTAATTCAAGGCAAGTGTGGTAAAGTAAATACCCTTACGTCTGCATTGTCAGTTCTGATTCAAGTTCTTATCAGGTTGATTGTTTTTGTTTTAAATGTATTTTTTTAGTCATTTTGGGGGGGATCAGACATTTTCATATATTGCCTAATTTACATTCTGAGCATGTACATGCAAGTCTAATCCCATGTTTTGTTTGTAAAATTATTGTCTTTGATTTTGTCATTTCAATAAATGGCATTATTTATCTCTAGAAACGAGTTTTAGTCAATCTTATATATACATGTAGTTAGCAAAAACTAGCTATGTTGAACCTAATAAGCATTGGAAGAAATAAAACATCAATTATGACGATAATTGAATTCATGGATAAAATGCTTATAGTTTATTTTGAGTAGTATTTTTAAATTTAGATCATGCATGTTTAGCCCCATGCCTGTTGACCATAAGTCAATTATTAACTAGCCAATAAAGAAATGGGATAGAGTCATGTGATCAGTGGTGCGGATAAGTTGCTAGATCATTTGTATTTTGATACCGAGCATTCCGTGAACGAAGCACTTGTATTTTGAAGACCCACCACTATCCCCACCGGGCCTTCCCTTTTCTTTAATGATTTAAGCAGCAAATGTAGATTTTTCCAAATTGTTAAATGTGACACCTATTTGCTCTTTTGGGCCAATTTTGTTTAGATATGCCATCTTTTCGCTGTATTTTTTCTTATCAGGTTGATTTTCTTGTATTAAATAGTCTTTTTGGGGGATCAGACATTTTCATATTTTGTGTAATTTACATTCTCAGCATGCGAGTCTGATGTCATGCCCTGATTTATTTGTAAAATTATTGTCTTTGATTTCGTCATTTGAATAAATGACATTATTCATCTCTTGAAGCGAGTTTTAGTCAACTTTATATATAGATATTAAATGTAGTTAGCAAAAACTAGCTGTGTTAAGCCTTATGAGTATTGGAAGACATAAAACGTAATAGAGACCGATTAATAGTATGAGTTAAGACAATTGCTTTGAATACTGAATATATATGTTTAAAAACCCAAATCTTGCATGTGTTCCAAATAAAATAACAATTGATATAAAAGTCTTCACAATAATACTGAGGTTTTGAAAGTCAGCTGGTCGATGCCTGGTTATTAGTAACTACTGTTGATTCAAATAAAGGTAATAAAGTGATATTTATCTATGAAGAAGCTGAGCTTCTTGTTTGAATTGATTAAGCCTTATGGGCCCAAGCATCCGAATTTATCCCCTCATTTCCTTTTCGCCTTTCACGAAATGGTCAGCACTATGATTAATGGGTTGCTATTTGTCGCTAGGGATCCCCTGAAATGTGTTCCCTTCAGTAAATGATTTTACGTATTTGATGCTTAATTATAAAATTGACATGATGGAAATCTTGTCTTATTACTAGAAGAACAGAAAGAGTAACGGCAAAGAAATGGAAATTTTCACAAAGCGCCTGATTTATAAGCTGATTAGTATCTTTATTTTTTCTTTTACATTGAAATCCATTAGTCTCGAGCAACAGTTTCAAAGTTCACAAAACATTGTTAAAATCATGATTTTGATGTAAATTTTTATTTCACCATGAAATACACAGTGTATGTAGGGAGAAAAATTAAGAAATATAAAGTAATTTGTAATGAACTCAGTAACCTAATAAGTATTCTACTGCACAGTGGTCAAAGCCAATTTTCTTCTTCGTTTTGCAGGATTACGTTTACAGCTGTATGAAATATATTTTAATAAGTTAATTAGTTTGACTAATAAGAAAAAAAATCCTACGAGTTAATTACCATCTTATATGCTTACATCTGTCATGATTTGATTATTTAACCTTAATACTAATGTTTAATATCAAGTCATTAAAGATATATTTTTTTTAAATCTCTCAAGCCAAAGAAAATTAAAAAGATATACTATTAATGAATTTACTTACCATTTTTCTGGGAGAAAGATACTAGCATTTAATAATAGGAAAGGAGCAAGGTTCTCAACATACAATGCACTTGGTCAGAAAAAGAAATAAGTCAGACAAAACAGAGATTAGCATACACGAAGAGAAGTAATCTAAAGTACATTCTCTAAATGTTAACACTGATTTAAAGACTAAGAGACAAATAAATTGTACTCTCTGTGTTTGATTTTACACCACCCACGAGATTAAAAGCAGATTGACGTTACTCACCTTTAGATCATGCAGTTTTTTTTTTTGATTTTGTACTTTTTGGGAATGGATAAATTCTTGATCAGGAGTTAAAATTTACAAAACAATTGGTTTATTTGCTCTTTGTCTGTTTTAATGACAGAGAGATACCTAAAATACATTAAAAAGAGTTGAAATTTGGCTCATTTTGTCATTTCTCTATCAAACAATAATATATTAATCGGTTTGAGAAATTAAGGTATGTTCACTTGCTGTTTTTCTTGTAATTATGGTACCAGTATGCCTCTGTTAATACTTATCTTTACATTAACTTTAATATAATTCAATCTGTGTCTTTTTAAACAACTCAATAAAATCAGAAAATATTCCCATTAATAGAGTTTTTCTTTTCTTCAAACAACACAAAATCATATACATGAAATATGAGCAGAATCTTGAAAATCGCTTTACGCAATGCATGGACAATAACCCAAGCAGCCATGGCAAAGATCTAGCTATTTTTTGAAAAGTCGAATGTAAGACAACTCAAATCAGAGTGAGTAACAATAGGGCTGATTAATTATTTAAGTGATGAAACAAACCAGCGTGTAACAAATGGTGAGTGTTGCTCCTGGAGGCAGTCATTAATAAATTATTCCAAATCTTCTCTTGAGCATATCAGTTTAATGAAAGGTTAGATGTAATGATTATGCTTGTCATGATACCAACTGGGAGTCATAAATCTCTCGACCAATGGCTCAATCTAATAGTTCTTTCAGATGTTTGATGATAAAAATTACCAATTTCGTGTTTTGTTCCAAAGGAACTCATCCTTTTGATTATCCTTCATTTATTAAATTTGTTAATCATAAAAAATAAAGTATGAAACAAGCATCAGAGTAGGTTTGTATGGGCGTTGTTTTTTGTTTGGAAGATTCAATTAGTATTGGTTTTTAGTAATATCCATTTTTTGCGAGTTCCACCCTTAAGAGATTACATATGAACAACTAAGAAAAGAAAATATTTGGCCAACAGAACTGATTATGTATGCATTCTACTATGGTCTCTCATTACAAGCCTTCCGAAGGTTTAGCGCCTTTCCAATTTCTTTTTATAAAAATTGAAAGTAAAATATATGTCTATAGAAATTGTTGTAGGAGACTGTGGTATCCTGGAACGTTAGGAGATTATGTTTTTATCATTTCGGTCTGCGATATGACAGAGATTTCTATATCATAGAATGTCAGCTACTGGATCTTATAAGGTTAAAAGGTATTTCTGAAGCCAACTTTTGCTTGAACATCATCTTAACATAAATAACAAACTTTAAATTTTTACATTTGCTGAGGTCTTTCCTTATATAACAATGCTTATAAAATGGAAATTCAATTTTCAATCACATGCAGTTGGTCACATGATCAGACTTTCTTAAGTACGGAAAGCAAACTGCACGAGCCATTTGGAAAGTTCCGATTGTGACGTCAAATGACGACGTAGATACGTTTTGTTGCAATTTCAAAGCAAAATCTAATTATGCCTTTATTTCTTTGTAGCACGACTAAAAACTTTAAATAAAAATATAAGAAATGAAATATCATTTTGAAGTCGGTACGTAATCAAATTTACTATACGCCCTTCGGGGGGTAATAGAATTTGATCACGTGACCGACTTCATGTCATGCCCAAATGAAACTCTGAAAGTGATATTTTATTTCTTAAATATTTTTTTTACTCATCTTCTTGCACATCAGTGCAATGACATAAAAATAAGCAATATACATATCTGTAGGAAGAACTTCTTGCTCAAAGAAGCATGATGCAACATGATATATATATAATATTGATACATCATTTAACGAAAAAGCTGCGAAATAAAAGAAACAACACATTTTAATATCTCCATTTTGCGTTTTGTATTTATTTCAGCATTTATTACATCACAAAATATACTGCAGCAACTATACATACGAAATTGATATGTTACATTGTAACTAAGTAACAACGAAATTGATTATCAAGTATGATTGGAAAAATGTCTTGTAATTATGCTTAATTTCACCTTAAACAGCTGTTAAAGTTATCAGTGATTGCAGTTTAATGTTGCATAATACAAAGATGTGTCATAATTTGTTTATTCGAACACGATAAAGTAATTTGGCTTAGTATATTTCTGTTAACGATATTCAAATAATTTTGACGACTTTTAATTTTTTCTATAAAAATAACTGTTCTTTGGTCACCTTGGACATTGAAATATTTATAGACCTAGATTTTTAAGTTTATAAAAAGCCAGATCCCAATCGGTCTAGTCTTCTCTTGTCCATTTCTTGGCGCTTAATAAATCCAGAACTAAGTCTATCAAATCCCCTACGCTTGATAAAGCCAGAACTTAGTCTGTCAAAATTTCTTTTTAAAAATCCAGAATTCAGCCTGTCAAATCGACGCTTTATAAACCCAGAACCCAATCTGTCGAAGCGTCGTTTAATGAACCCGGATCCAAGACGGTCAAAGGTACTACGCCTGATAAAATCTGAGTTAAGTCTATCAAGGTATCGTTTTCCGGGGTCGTCACGCTTGATGAATCCTGAACTGAGCCTGTCAAAGTATCGTTTGTCTATATCTTCATCGCCTAAATCATTTGCATAAACATCTTCATCATAATTTCCAGATGCTCCATCATCCCGCTTTAACAAACCCATAGAGAGCCGATCCAAACGACGTTTCTTTAGTAGTCCCATTCCTAGACGATCAAAAGTTCTCTTGTCAGCTTTCTCAGGGAGATTCTGGTCATCCTCTTCAGATGCCATTTGAGCCAAGTAGTATTTGAGCCTTGGGACTAGTTCCTCTATCTTGGGGTCCGATTCTCTTTTGATGAATCCGCTCCCGACTCTGTCTAACATCCTTTTGTTTCTTGACAGCTTTTCGTCTTCAACTATGCCTGTTGTTCTGAAAAGGATTTAATACAAAAATGGAATAACATGATAAGAAGTTGACACATATAAATTGAAACAAATTAAATGATATACTTAAATTTGGTTAAAATTGAATATAAGTTCCAACATCAAGTTTTCCATCAGACCCATGCTTTTAATTCAGTTTTTTTTTTACTTTTACATTTTATTATATTTGTGGTGTATATTTTTACATAAAAATATTTCTACTCAGGGTAATTCATTATATATTCTTCTCGAACTAAAATTATAAAATTATATTAACTTATTCATATAATGCAGTTTTTCTTGTGTGATTGTTCTAATACTTCATAAGACTTTCTTTTCTGGTTACTAAAATGATTCATTTGATGATTTTTAGTTAACAAAATCTCATTTTAAGATTATAAATCCATACGATGGCAAAGCAAAAGAATCAATTTCATTTAAATTAAAATTAAAGAAAATGAAGTAAATTTTCATGTTATCTATGAAATGTACAATTATTCATGTTTCTCTTTTCATACGTCGCTGAAAATTCAAACAAATTGTTGCATAAGCAAGTTTGATCATCAATTTTACGAGAAAAACAACTTTATTTGTAGGCGATATTTATTTGTCGTCAATATCTGGTCAATCATAATATTACAAAATGCCAGGCAGGACAAATAAATGAAGTGTCATGCAAATATGCAGTAATGGATAAAATTCTTCGAGCAATAATCACTTCCATTGAAAACATTAACCTGAAAACTGCTTTTTTGCAATTAGCCATTAAATGATTTAAAATCAACAGAATTATTTACTTAAACTGTGCTGACACAAGCAAATGCATCGCGCAGTCCTGTTTAGAACAAAAGGCAAGCTGTCAAATACTGCACTTTATTGTTTAATATTTACATGGTAAATTGACATAAAAACGTCACCTAAAATCCCTTTTAATCGCAGGGAGAGAGAGAGAGAGAGAGAGAGAGAGACAGAGAGTCATAAAATCATGTTGCATTTTTCGCATTTTAAAGCAAAACAAGTCTTTTTTGTGATTTTCAATGTGTTGTAAAATTGCATGTTCTTATTTTTTTATTTATCTTAGTATCCTAAACATTTCTTATCAATTATACTAAAACTTATAGATTAATTTCATTAGGATTAATGCCCTGTTCACACGACGAGTTTAATTCGCAGTAAATTAATGCGAAGTAAACTAATGCGAATCAATCTAATGCGAATTAAATTGCGTTCACACGACAGCTAATGCGAAGTAAACTAATGCGAATTAAAATTCTTCTTCTACGGTCAGGCGTCAGTACGGCTATTATGACGTCATTTGCAAATCACGTCACCTTATGCAGGAGCAGATGCATTTGACATAATGATGCAGTGTCTGTACACACATTTTAGTGATTAACACAATTTTCCTTAGTTTTTCACTCAAAAATAGCACAAATACTTCAATTTGACTACGGACGTGTGGCATTTGACCTAATTTTGCCATTATGCATGCCTCAAAATTAATTCGAATTAGCTTCGCTTAGCGTTCACACGGAGCTAATGCGAAGTAATTTAATGCGCAGTAAACTAATTCGAATTAAACTAATTCGCATTTAATTTTCCGTGTGAACGCTAAGCGAAGCTAATTCGCAGTAACTTTACGTTTAATTCGAATTAAACTCTCCGTGTGAACAGGGCAGAACATTTTTTTCCTATGGAAAGTAAAGCATTAGATTGAAAATTATATTTTTTGCCCAGGCTGACAATTATATGATTCTGTGTCTATCGAGCTGCTTCTGAATATTTTTACGAAAACAATTATTTAGAGTAGGAATTTGTTAACCTATATTTTGTTTTCTTTCATAGAAATATTAAAACCGACAAGACAATTTTAAACTTTAATACCTCATTGGAGATTTAACAGAATGAGAAAAGCTTTCTTTGATGTATAAATCCCCAAATTAATGACTTATTTTTCTATCATCCTCGAATTGGTCAATTCTTTACGAGAGACCTTTTGAATATTGTCTCTGATTACCATAGAGAAAACCTGCAATTCTCTCAGATACTCTCAGTCGACTTTGATAACCATTCCACTCTGGTCGTTGCTGTTAATGATCATCTTCAATGCTTACGATCTATCATATGTTTAAATAAAAAAATTTCTGGAAACGAAAACACTTGAAGAGAATTTCTTTATGACTAGGAATTCGGTATGATTTTAGGCCATAAGTGATTATACACGTTTCTATTTTCAGGGGAATGTGCATTCAAAGGTTATTAAGCGATGTCTTTTACAGAACAAAATAACCATAGCAAGTACAAAATAGAACAAGGCCGGAATATGATTAATCCTAGGTCAACTGCAACTGGTATTACAATGACACAGTCATTGATTGCCTGCATAATCATGCTGATTTCATTGCTTCCTTTAAAAAAAATTAAACTTTCTCATTTTTGTTCTTCCTAATTGATACAATTATGATATTAAGAGATATGTTTTTAGGAAGGTGACTTCTGGGAAACATCACGACAGGTCTGTCACGCAAAGCGGAGGCTGATTGCATGCAGTGGATGTTTTGATCTTTAAATGATTTTGCAATAAGACAGATGGTTATCTACGTTTGGCAATGCATCAAGAACCCTTCAGCTTATCCTCCAACATCTTACATGATTGGTTTGTAATTATCTTAGTTTTTAATGTGTTTGTAGGCCAAAAAATTACAACAATCCTTACGCATGAATTGTAACTTGTTTTTTTTTGTTATTAATATCAAAACAAAATTTTTTGAGTGACAGCTTAATGTTCACCACAAACTGACAATTTCTCTTCCCTTGACGGTAAAATTAACTTATAATTGTTGGACAATATAGTGCTTTCCTTGTAAATAACAGAAGCAACCTTGCAAACAATTGCAGAAAAATACACAATCCTTCGTAAGCAAAAGACAATTTGTTTATATAATTATTGTTTAAGTTGGGTTGAAGTATGCGAACTATTGTATTATTAATCTGCACGTGATCGTATGTTACATTGAAGAAAGATCGTCCTTCTGAAATATTTTTTCTTATACAAGTAGCTTTAAACACTCTTACGGGTGAACGAATTGATGAATAGCAAATTGCTTTCATAAAAAATGAGAAAATATTAAGTTGAAGTTTATATAGGCTCAGATTGATATAATTTGTAAACAGCTTAACGCACTTTTTAAACTCACATGGTTTTTTTGCACAAATTATGGTAACATTTTTCTTGCAATAAGATTTAGAATTAACGAGATTCAGTACGAGACATAACCCTTATATTATTAAAAATTTCATGTTAAAGGATCATATTCTCTTAAATCATTATCTTAAGTTTTAAAACTCCATGTTTCAAAAGGGTTATGTGTTTATAAATTGTATTATGTTACATGTGTATGAATCCACCAAATGTATTCACAAATTACTTAGTCCAACTTTCTTTAGTTTAAAATATATTTTATTTATATAAAGAAATGGATTGAACAGCAGGCATACATGCCTATGATCGTTCTCTCCAACTTTCTTTGATACTATTTAGATGAAATGTTCAAATTGACTTCTTACATATGAGTATTTTCTAAATACTTTGCACATTTTCCGTACTTGTCTTAGTTTTGTCGAAACGCAGCGCTGAAAAATGACAAAATTGCATATAGAAATAATGTCAAAGGATAGGATAATAAAGTATTGTTTATCTTTCAACATAGTAAATGGTTACTGTTGAAAAAAAAATTCTTTTACATTTATGATCTGAAACTTTGAAATTTTGAGTTGGAAGGTATTCTTCATGATGGTGGATTTCAGAAAGTTAACCAGAAAAAATGCCATCTTTTTTACACGGAAAGAAATGGGACAGATGAGGAATACTTCTATCATCTTGCATCTTAGTATCAAATTAATGTACAGAAAATACAAAAGTTTCATGAACTATACTGTTTCTGTATTTTAAGCAAGGCAAAAATATGCTTTAAAATGAAAGGAAGCAAAAACGGCTGCAATTGACAAGAAACCATGAAAAAACCATTTGGGAACTGTTATAATCTATCATTCAAGAGCACATAAAATCCTACCAATAATTATGTGTAAATTATGTTTAAAGTAATGGAATAAGATCAAAATCAAATTTGTGCGAAAAACCATGTGAGTTTAAAAAGTGCGTTGAGCTGTATGTGAGATGCAATGTTAACGAAGGCGAACGTAATGATGCTTACGTAAGTAAACACCACTATGAGAGCAAAAGCTTCTGTGAAAAGATGAGGACAATCCATTCTAATTAGTCAATGGAATACAAGCTTAGTTAGTATAACAAAACAAGGTCAATGATTTTCTGCAAGAATGCAATTCATCAATAGTTTCATTGTCATTTATATCATTTACTGCATTACAGCCAATAGAGTGAGAAAGTTAGTCCCAGCAAGAGAAAACAGAAATCTATTTGTTATATACTTAAGGTCAATGCTTGTCGATATTTATACAGAGCAAAGCAAAGAGAAAAAGAGAATATGTAACTCCAACCCGAACTGAGATCGCAACAAATCTAAATGTGGTGTAATATAGATTGATATGTTCAAGCTGTAAACTATCATTTGACAAAAAAAACCCATAGATGTTAGTTTTAAAATTCAATCATTTTTTATACCTTTATATGGAGCTCTTCTTCTAAAGGAGATCAAAATAGTCTAAAAATGGCCACAACCACCCATCCCCTTTAACTTAACTGCCTCACAAAGATATCTCACACATTCAAATAGTTATGAATTCTCTTTAAACTGCATGGAACCTCCGAAAACTTCTTCAAAATAACAAAATTATAATTTAAGAATAAATAAATTTTTTTAAGAAAGTGAAACGAGGAAGAGAGGTGTAATGCATTTTAAAGATTTAAAAAGATTTTTCCTTTTATGATTTGTACTTTTAGTTTTTCAACAAAAGAAATTTTCTTGTTTTTATTTTCATTTTTAATGTATCAGTGCTTTAACCAAACCACAATATATATTGGAAACTCTAAAAAAAAAAAAAAGAAAGAAAGAAAGAAAGAAAAGAAAGAAAAAAAATGAAAACAAAGAGCATAAATAGATTAATTTGAAAGTTCATTTTTATGTAAAATTCATCATGTTTCCATTAATATAGAAGTATTTGGGCCTCTGATGATTTTTCCTGTATCAATAATAACCCTGATGATTTTTCCTGTATCAATAATTACCCATCAGGCTCTCATCAGGTTCTCGTTGACCATTTTGAATCTCGGGAATGAATCATAAGGAAGTTAACACGATGTCTCCAATGCATCGTATCACAATTAATTGGGGGAGAAAATACATTGTGATGAAATAATTCCTCTCTTATATACTCAGTCTCCCCCTCAGTAATTGATAATTTGCCAAGCTGTGTAGTTTATTTCGTGGGAAAGAAACATAAAACTTGGGAATATTATCTAGGGATAACAGAATTTAGATTTGATGTACAGTGCATCATTTAAAGAAAATGTGGGCAATCTTTGATTTATTGAGTTCGCAAATATACATATCGTTGGTCTTTAAGGTAAATATATAATTTTCAAAAAGAAAAACTATTATTAAGTCGAATTTAAAGTGACAATGTAGCTATATAATAATACACAACTACTCAAAATCGACTTTATAATAAATTTACAAGAGCAGAGTTGCTCTTAATCTTGTTTCTTTTTAGCTCAAGTGGTATTTATTGCAAAATCTAAGGACATACCAATTACAATACATATCGCTCTAGGTTTGGGGCTATAAATATCTAAGATACCATAACATAAAGGGACCTGATCATGTGACAAGCAAGAAGAGTGATATTTTCAAAATTCTTAGTTTAAACAATATAAGCAATGAAAAAAGCTAAAAAGACTTCTGAAAACAAAGAGGAGGAAAAGGTGCCATGGAGAATAAATGTCCCTTGCCAACCGGTCTAACACGGCGTGTGTGCCTGAATTCTTATAATCAGGAAAAAAATCCGAAGTAAATTCGGCGTAAAAAAAAATGGTCTAACAATTCGCACAATAGGCGTCTGTTGGGAGTATGGTAGGATAGAGGAAAATAAGCTTTTAAAATGGGGAGAAGCATTACAATTCAAGTAGTAATTGTCAACGGAATGATTTTTATATGCATTTTTCTATCATTCAATTGAAAAGTATGGTAATATGGAAAGTCTTCTATTTAGCAGTTTGATGTAATTCTATGTAATTTTTAAATATTATATAAATATTGCATGTAGTTGAGTGTAACATTGAAAATTTTCACCCCAAGAAAACCATTGTCAACCGAGGCGCAGCCGAGGTTGACAATGGTTTTCGAGGGGTGAAAATTTTCAATGTTACACTCAACTACATGCAATATTTATTATATTATACTGAATGTTTTATACAAATACATATTACAGTGAACCGTGCGCGCATGAATTCCGCGCAGTCGCTATTTTTTGGAATACCACCCGTCGTCAAGCAATGTTGACTGTTGCTACGCAGGAGGGCGTGGCTTCATTATTCAGCGGGTAGTAGTGTTTTTTATCAAATGTTTCTCGACGAATCAGATTCAAGTAATTTACATGAAAGTATAATATTATAAAATGCTTCATATCTAAGATTTCTAATAGGGTTTATCGGAGTACGAAACTTGGTTATTGTTTTTTATGCCTTCAAACATTATTTTATTCAAAACTTTATTTACCTCCTCCTATCATTTGACATTTTTTGTGAAGTATTGGTACTGAACATAAGTTGGCAAAAATATAAAAGATGTACATTTTGTCGGAGGTGCTGAAGCAACAAAATGACCACGAAGATGCCTTAAGCTAATAAAAATAAAATTGTGGAAAGCATTAGGATCGAATGCTGGAAAATCTTTTCCATTACCCAGTGGTGATCTGTCTGAATATTGAATATAAAACAACAAATTTCATTATCTATCAAATCTTGCAGTCTGTTTATACAGAAATGTCTGAAAGAAAATCTGAAACCCCTGCCTAACATAAGTTGAATGGACAGTTATTTCTTCTTTTTAACGGTGGTATTTACACATTTTGCCTTTGCTCGCCTGGAAATTCCCCAGAGAAATGACCATGTTATCGGCATATCATTAGGATGGGTATATTTCCTCTAATCCAATTTCACAGTCTCTTTTCTCACGAGTTCAAAATGTCTGAATGAATTAAGCAGGGCCTCTAGAACGAGAATAGATGGTCTATATGATGAGAAGCTATCCTTAAAGCATGCCTGAGGTCAGTTTCTCCCCGAATTCCTTATTACATTATACCTTTGTCTGGTGATGTTCGTCTCGTTTCGGTAGGTTCAAGAATAAAAGTACATTTTTTTTCTCTAAACGTTTGTTAATGAATTGAAAACAAAATAAAAAATAAAATTCAAAAATAAATTTTTAGTTACTGGATTTTCATGGTATCTGGAGGAGCAAAATTCATCAGTTTTAGTCTGATAGATTATTTCCATTAACTAGGTGATTTCTTGTGGAATCCATACGGAATGAAATGTCTTTTCTCCCTGATAAATTAATTTGTACTTGTATAAATTCCTCTAATGTAACAATGTATCTCATTTCTGTGATTTCAACATGAATGTAACTCAATGCAATAATATGCTGTAACTTAAAATCACAATATTAAACCGAGAGACCTAGCGAAATGTGTATACATTGTGAAATCGTTTTTTTTTTCTTCACTTTTTTGGCCCCTCCCAACACTTAGACTATTTTGAAGTAACCTGTTCTTAAAACATTTTTACCTATGTATACCCATTTAAATACCTGACCCATGTGCTGGGAACATGTTTTAACCTCTATGGTCAGGTATTTTCAGTACTTGAGGATATTTGCAACTTAAACTGCTCTTCTTGAAAAGAAAATGTTAACGGATCTTTATATATTCCTTTCCTATACTTTTTTATCCTCGTCCTGAGGAATTTAAGTTGAAAACTTAATATTTGTAATTACAATGAAAGATGTTCAAAAATCTATTGAAACAATAAAGATTTAGAGCAGAACAAATATTGGTCTCGACAAACATCATATGTGGGATCAGGAGGTATAAAAGAGTACCCATCCCTTGTCGACCTTGCCGTGTGCTCCATATCATGATCAGGCGAATAGAAATAGTAAAATTCTTATTTATGACTCCAAGATCCTTGTGAAGATTTTTAAATGACTCCTTTTATGAACAATTATTTTATTTCCTATTCATGTGGTTATTAAGTGAACAAGCAGAATTGAGGGTAAAATGAACCATTGTATTAAGCAATAGTGCAATCATTCATATACTCTCTTCCCTAATTTTAAATTATCAAGTGCATAAGACCAATACCTCATGAATGTATCATGAGATGTGTGTACATGTACATGTATTTGAGTCTGAGTGTGTCTGCTACCATCCACATCGCAAGGAGAATTTTTTTTCGTACATTTAATAAAATCAATAACGTAGTAATCATAATAAAAGACAAGAGCAAAGAAAATATCAATATGTACAGTTTACGAAACAAAAACTGTAATTAAATATTGTTCAGTGGTGACCTTTATATATAAATTCTAATTAGCTGTTTTCCAGTAATTGGTTCATTTCAGACCTGGCATTCAGAGAAGATATAGAAAAGAATTATGTCGTTATAAAAGTACAAATTACGAGAAACATGGAATGTTACACATTGATGACAGTATAGCGTTGTTACTTTACATTTGCTAAAAAAAATCATATTTTTTTCTAAACTACTTTATATTGAAAAAAAAACAAACAAAATTGTCGCTTCACCAACTTGTATTTTGTTGTTTTCTAAAACGCAGGCAAAATTTGCGAGGAAGACCTCGTAAAATATTTTCATCTTCCCTAAAAGGAAATTTAGGACTGTTCATCAAAAAGGAAATGCTTCTTTCTTACATTTTCATATCTCTTTCATTTGAAGAAAAAGATGATACATATTAAATCTTTTCATTGGTTCATCCGATTTCTCAAAACTTTTTTCTCAGAAAGAAGAGCCAGAGGTAGCTAGAAACAATTAAATGTAAAACTGTGCTATAACCTAGAAAATTGCGGTAACGGTAAACAGTTGTTTTGAAGACTGGTCCAAAAGACCCATTTTGAAGAGACATTGTTCACTTTATACGACTCAGATCTGACCATCTTTATTTCGAACTAATTACGATGTAAAAGTATATCAATACTGAAACAGGATTTATTCGGAGAAATAAGAATGATGTAAAATTTGACATGTCAAATACACATTGTGCACTGTGTATTCTTATTTCTTAAATGTACGAATCGTACAGTGTATCTGACAATGTTAGCAAGAGGCGTCAGCAATTATCGTGAGATCTTATATGGTTCACATAACAACATAGTTTCAAGGAAAAAATAGCAAATTCTGTATTCTGTTGATGATATATAAAGAGATAACGAAAAGTATTCAAGTTCAAACGTCCATTAAAGATAAAAAATCAGGAGCAGAGCCAACACAGACGTCTTAAACATCAAAGATGGGATCAGGTGCCATGGAGGAGTGAGCATCCCCTGTCGATCGGCTGATAAGAACTTTGCTGATATACGAGTTTCAATTGAATTTCCCCGAAAAATTAAAATGATTTTCACATTTCAGCATTTAAAAAACAAACAAACACATGCTACATGTCCTATACCAACAATATTTAAAAAAAAAAAACCTCTGCAACTTCTTTTAAATGTGGAATTTAGTAAGGAAATATGTCTAATAATCGGTCATACATGTACTAGAACATTTTTCGAGCTCAGTAATTTTTTTTTACACCTTTGGGAAATTTGACTAAGGAAAAATCTCTATGATGCAAAGATTGAATACATAAGAGCAAGTGGTAATTCTCAGAAAAATACAATCTTCTATAACTCAGTAAATCCCCTTCTCCCTAAAAACAAGAAGGCTTCGCTTTCTTACATGTAATATTTTAACTAAAATGTAAAATTCTCTTGACGTATTGTCTTTTACCCTGTTCTAATAGTCAAGGAAATATGTGTGAAGCATCAAAAATCAAGAACTAAAACTTACTCATCATAAGGTTTTAAAACAATCTTTTTACGTTTATTACGTATGTATCAAAAGAAATAATTAAAGTTCACACATTTTCTCCTTCAGTACGAATGTTTCATAAATGCATGAATAATTTAGATTTTTTTTGTATCTCTTTAAATAATGGTAAATCTCTTTATGATACCTGAACTGAAT
Organism: Saccostrea glomerata; assembly: GCA_003671525.1. Classification (NCBI taxonomy): domain Eukaryota; kingdom Metazoa; phylum Mollusca; class Bivalvia; order Ostreida; family Ostreidae; genus Saccostrea; species Saccostrea glomerata. The sequence goes on along the minus strand of PRKT01000061.1, from coordinate 51,487 downwards.
CAAAGTATTGGGTTTTAAGAGTCAATTTATAAAGAGAATTGGGTTTTAAGAGTCAATTTATAATCAAATTACTAGAAAATTGTGTACGAAATCGCCAATTGTTATTTCTGCTTGTAACTCATTTTGACGTCTTTGTTACCATTATAACCAAACACTGAAGTTAACAGAAATATGCTTGAATTGAAAAAAGGCGAAATATGAGATGATGATTTCTCTTGATCGGTGAGAAAAAAAGGAGAAATTCAATGCTTCAAAAAAAGAGGTAATATGAATATGCAGGTACTAGATAACTTACTGAGTACCCGTTTATGATGTTGTTTAGGTAAAACTAGCAAAGTAAAAAAATAGACAGCTAAAAAGACATTTTTGAGGTGTTAATTAAAAAAATATCTATAGGTAAATGTAATTTAAGGTTTTTTTACTCACCCATCGATGCAGAAGATGGCAAGGGTTAAAAGAATTAAACTCAATACTGAGTGGGGGCTCTGAACTCCAGTTAGAGCCAACAGCATTGTGACGGTCTTGTTCGTCAGACTTTTTTGAAAAGAAAAGATGCAAAAACACTTTATATCTGCTTTTGTTTAGGTTACACAGTTTTCATTCCTTAATGACAGTATCTATCAAGTTATCACAGCGGGTAAATGAAGACCAATACTCGGCTTATAAAGATTACTGCTGCTGATGAATATTGATTTTAAAGCCATGGTAGAATCGAAGTCACGCCTCTTTTACCCAGTATCTCGTGGGCTAACACGTACTTTCACACGGCCCTCTGTCAGAAGACATGATCAACTTCCGCCTGTCACCATCTGATACCTAAATATTAGAATCGGAAACACTCCGCAATCGACCAAACAAACTGTGAGCTTTATTCAATATGAACCCTAATTGGTGTTGGTTCTTTTTTTCCCTTTTCTTTTAACTTGTGAAGAGCTTGAATGTGCATTTTCAGAACTGATAGCAAGGGCTTGAATGTGCATTTTCAGAACTACTACCAAGGTAGCAATTGAAGGAAATCTTCATTGAAATACCAGAATAATACAGAAAAATTGAGACAAGAATAAGATGGAGTGTTTAAAACGGACAACGTGTGATTACCATTTTGATTTTGATTTTTTTTAACATTAATGTACATTAGGTCGAAAAATCTATTAAAAAAAATATTGGCTTGCTACCAATTCAAGGACAATTTCAGTCCACAGACAGGCCACTCAAGGACAAAATAAGACAGTCTAAGGATCCATTTTAACAACCAGTTTGGGTAAAACTCCATAAAGCACTCTAAATAGATACCTTATTGTGAGCTTGGTATTGAATATGAATTAGAATTAATGCTGGTTTGATAATTTAATAATATGCAAACAGTCACTGTTTTTATTATTTTTTATTTTTTATTCATATTGAATAAGGGTAGAATTCATCCTATCCCATTACTCGGTATGCCTGTCCTCCAATTTGCAATTGTGAAGGCCCCAAAAACATAACAGTTAGACCTATCAATAATTTAAACTGTTTTTATGTCGATATGAGTTATACAAAACACTTCAATTATTTTCATTACCTCCTTACTTGATTATAACAGCATATTTGCTTGTCGGACTTAAACATCTATCACACATGATCAACATCACTTTTCGACGTCGCAAAATTTGAACACCCTCACTAAAAATCCACATCAACTTTTTCGTTTCTCGTAAGCATTGTGAAAAACTGACTCATCAGATTTGAAATTCAAAATAATTCAGTGGTTATCCCTTTTTATCCAAAGTTCAAATCCCTCCTCTATGCAATGGATAACTTGTATTTGGTAGTATATTACTAGTTGATCATAGGAAATTTAATTATTTAGAGTTTTATTACAGATTATCCACTTTTCACCTTACAAAACAAAAATAAAGTTTTAAGATAAAATTATTCAAATATCAAAATACATAATTATTTAAAAATTATTACAACCGTTCCTCACGATAAATCAAAAGCTAGGCCCTTTGATACCACAGAAAACTGCTTCTTCAATAGGAAAAAGAACAGAAATTTTCATATCTTATGATTGGTCATCAGCAAATTACTTCGTTAAAATTCACTCGTGTTGTTCAAATACAAGTAAGTAGCAGTTTAGTAGGAGAAGAACTTTGAAGTTGACTTTAAAATGATGACAGGGTTTCTTTAGACAACATTGATGTTGTCTCTGGAGAACGTTTTTCAAACAAAGTGTTGGAATTCCGACAAGCACGATATGTGCTTCTTTCTTAGCCATCCTGTTTGTATATTCCTATGAAGCAGAATTTATTCGAATACTTTCTTGAGTTTAAAATCTCGTTAACATTGCTTTAAGCTCGACATTCAGATAACCTGACGCCTCTATCTGAGTGAAAAATTCTCGAATGAGACGTAAATTAATACACACTTAATTCCGATATATCGCCGACGCTTTATCAAATAACAATTGCTATTATCGCCGACTTGATTTATCTCAATAAACTTAAAATAAATGACATCATATATAGAGTCTGTGACATCTGTTTCAGATTTGGATGTTTTACTGACTTATAAAACAACAAATACCAACTTACAATTCAAGAAGTGTTTCCACCATCAACTTTTCTAAATTATATTATGTATTCTTATGCTTATAGGCAAGCTCACCACAGCTTGTTTTTGCTAATTTTGTATAAGTCAAATAAAACACTTCATAGAGATGAATAATGTCATTTATTAAAATGACGGTATAAATGTGAACAATTTAACAAACAGGAAGGGAATCAGATTCACAAAGTTCGATTATCAGTTACGTTTGTAATTTAAGGTTTTTTTACTCACCCATCGATGCAGAAGATGGCAAGGGTTAAAAGAATTAAACTCAATACTGAGTGGGGGCTCTGAACTCCAGTTAGAGCCAACAGCATTGTGACGGTCTTGTTCGTCAGACTTTTTTGAAAAGAAAAGATGCAAAAACACTTTATATCTGCTTTTGTTTAGGTTACACAGTTTTCATTCCTTAATGACAGTATCTATCAAGTTATCACAGCGGGTAAATGAAGACCAATACTCGGCTTATAAAGATTACTGCTGCTGATGAATATTGATTTTAAAGCCATGGTAGAATCGAAGTCACGCCTCTTTTACCCAGTATCTCGTGGGCTAACACGTACTTTCACACGGCCCTCTGTCAGAAGACATGATCAACTTCCGCCTGTCACCATCTGATACCTAAATATTAGAATCGGAAACACTCCGCAATCGACCAAACAAACTGTGAGCTTTATTCAATATGAACCCTAATTGGTGTTGGTTCTTTTTTTCCCTTTTCTTTTAACTTGTGAAGAGCTTGAATGTGCATTTTCAGAACTGATAGCAAGGGCTTGAATGTGCATTTTCAGAACTACTACCAAGGTAGCAATTGAAGGAAATCTTCATTGAAATACCAGAATAATACAGAAAAATTGAGACAAGAATAAGATGGAGTGTTTAAAACGGACAACGTGTGATTACCATTTTGATTTTGATTTTTTTTAACATTAATGTACATTAGGTCGAAAAATCTATTAAAAAAAATATTGGCTTGCTACCAATTCAAGGACAATTTCAGTCCACAGACAGGCCACTCAAGGACAAAATAAGACAGTCTAAGGATCCATTTTAACAACCAGTTTGGGTAAAACTCCATAAAGCACTCTAAATAGATACCTTATTGTGAGCTTGGTATTGAATATGAATTAGAATTAATGCTGGTTTGATAATTTAATAATATGCAAACAGTCACTGTTTTTATTATTTTTTATTTTTTATTCATATTGAATAAGGGTAGAATTCATCCTATCCCATTACTCGGTATGCCTGTCCTCCAATTTGCAATTGTGAAGGCCCCAAAAACATAACAGTTAGACCTATCAATAATTTAAACTGTTTTTATGTCGATATGAGTTATACAAAACACTTCAATTATTTTCATTACCTCCTTACTTGATTATAACAGCATATTTGCTTGTCGGACTTAAACATCTATCACACATGATCAACATCACTTTTCGACGTCGCAAAATTTGAACACCCTCACTAAAAATCCACATCAACTTTTTCGTTTCTCGTAAGCATTGTGAAAAACTGACTCATCAGATTTGAAATTCAAAATAATTCAGTGGTTATCCCTTTTTATCCAAAGTTCAAATCCCTCCTCTATGCAATGGATAACTTGTATTTGGTAGTATATTACTAGTTGATCATAGGAAATTTAATTATTTAGAGTTTTATTACAGATTATCCACTTTTCACCTTACAAAACAAAAATAAAGTTTTAAGATAAAATTATTCAAATATCAAAATACATAATTATTTAAAAATTATAACAACCGTTCCTCACGATAAATCAAAAGCTAGGCCCTTTGATACCACAGAAAACTGCTTCTTCAATAGGAAAAAGAACAGAAATTTTCATATCTTATGATTGGTCATCAGCAAATTACTTCGTTAAAATTCACTCGTGTTGTTCACATACAAGTAAGTAGCAGTTTAGTAGGAGAAGAACTTTGAAGTTGACTTTAAAATGATGACAGGGTTTCTTTAGACAACATTGATGTTGTCTCTGGAGAACGTTTTTCAAACAAAGTGTTGGAATTCCGACAAGCACGATATGTGCTTCTTTCTTAGCCATCCTGTTTGTATATTCCTATGAAGCAGAATTTATTCGAATACTTTCTTGAGTTTAAAATCTCGTTAACATTGCTTTAAGCTCGACATTCAGATAACCTGACGCCTCTATCTGAGTGAAAAATTCTCGAATGAGACGTAAATTAATACACACTTAATTCCGATATATCGCCGACGCTTTATCAAATAACAATTGCTATTATCGCCGACTTGATTTATCTCAATAAACTTAAAATAAATGACATCATATATAGAGTCTGTGACATCTGTTTCAGATTTGGATGTTTTACTGACTTATAAAACAACAAATACCAACTTACAATTCAAGAAGTGTTTCCACCATCAACTTTTCTAAATTATATTATGTATTCTTATGCTTATAGGCAAGCTCACCACAGCTTGTTTTTGCTAATTTTGTATAAGTCAAATAAAACACTTCATAGAGATGAATAATGTCATTTATTAAAATGACGGTATAAATGTGAACAATTTAACAAACAGGAAGGGAATCAGATTCACAAAGTTCGATTATCAGTTACGTAAAATACGATAATGCATGATCCCCCCAAATTACTAGAAAAAAGTATCTATAAAACAAGACAATCAAAACATCATACAAAAAGTTAGCAAAAAGATGGCACATCAAAACAAAGTAGGCCAAGGATAGTTACATAAAAACAGTATAAACAAATCGAGTTAGAACTAATCAAATATATGATTTTACATGACACATTAATACCCTTCCACCGTCAACTTTTCCTATATTATATTCTGCTATCACCTGCATATAGTGTATATGTTTTACAACTGAATTCGTCACTCTAAAGCATGCTTCGATCAGTTTTTGAACTGAGTCAGACTACGAACACATAAATTTATGTAACAGGGATTTCAATAACTCCGCTTTAAGTCAGATTTTATAATTTTTAGTTCGTAATCATGACCTAACAAGCAAATATAACCTGTCAATTGGTAATATCTTGGCTGATTTGTTTCATACCAATTGTTAGGCCTTTGTTTTTGTATACTCTGGAATATTTTCCATCTACATGACATGATCCATATCTATAGGGATCACAGCGGAAGTAACCGGTCAACAGGGGATGCTTCCTCTTCCTAGGCACATGATCCCATATCTGTAATTTCCAGGGGTCCATGAGAGCTATCAATGTTCCTTTCCTGATTCTACGAGAACTATCGCCAAAAAAATTAAAAACCGCATAAGATACATCAATGATTTTTTTTTACATTTAATTTATATATTTAGCGTCATCTTTTTTATTCATTTAATAAACTACTCATCCTTAGTTTTTATTTTTATAGATTGTTGATTTTTTTAAAGCAATGGTATGTCCAGGCTGCACAACCTCGAAGACAGCGTTTTTCTGCCTAAGTATGACTGAGAGAAAAAAAATTTATATGGGCATTTGTCAACCAGATATCCCGTTAAATCACTCATGTTGTATGACACAATTGTACCATAAAAGAACTATATGCGGTATATTGCATATATTTGCCCCTACAAAAGTCAAATTTTGAAAACTTCCTGAAATGTGCTGAATTCAATAAATTGTAAGAGAAATATAAATTAACAGAACATATTATAGTTTCAAAGTAGTTAATTCAAAATTTTTGTTTTTATGACGTCACATACTAGTCCGATTTTATATCCCTTTTCAGAAAGAGGACAATTTGGACAAAATTTCAACAATTTTTAGCTTTAAAATTTATAGAGCGCAAGTTTCTTCAGGAACAATATTTACTTATTTCATTGATATTATCATTTGACACATTATATCAAATTATTGATCCTGAACACACGTGCGCTTGGTGACTTTTACTCAAAATATCGACGAAATATGTAGATTTTTCTGTAGAATTCATAAAAAACTGAAATTTACGTCATGTTTTTGACGTCATTATGTAAATATGACGTCATTACTTAAGAAAATATTCAGTGCTTTGAAGTCAGCATATACCCCCCCCCCCCTGTTTAGGAATTTAATTAAATATATTTCCATCAAAGTTTGATTTGGGGGGTAAATATTGGTTATTACCGAATAAAGTTCTTTTCAATTTTTACACCATTCTGTAAATTCTTTGAAATTTAATCGTAAATTTTATATGAAATGTCCAGACAATTAAGGAGTTGTAATGACGTCAGAAAAGGGATGGGTTTCTTTTTCCAATATTCTATTAAGTTTCACCCCCTGGAAAAACTGGCATAGATATAAGAAATATTTAAATGGGCTACTGAAAAATAAAATGCATTCAGAGTACTTTTTTTATAGCCAAAAAATTTTAGAGAGACGAGAGATGTAAAAGTTAATGTCGACTTTTAGTAAAGGTGTTCAAAGTTTGTCACGTCGAAAAGTGACGTTGATCATGTGTGAAAGATGTTGAAGTCCGACATGCAAATATACTGTTATAATCAAGGTTCACTATGTATAGATCTATTTACAATATTATATGCCATGAAATCAGCTGTTCATGACATTGTACAATCAAATAAACAAAACCGATTTAAATCTCCAATGAATCTCATTAAGATAATTGTATGAGGTAGAAAATGTAAACCTCGAGAAACAATGAAACTAAATGGCGACAGAGCAGGGTGATTAGATAATTTCTATTTATTTTATAATAATTTTGTAAATTTTCAAGGTATCAAGCTATAATTTTCAACATTTCTTTAACTTTTGTTGTTCGATGTTCCGTTAAAATTTGGTAAGCATAGAATACATACTATTAATTTTATTGCATCAGTTCAAGAACTTTCGAACAGCCCTCATATATCTTTACCTTTTATGTAACGTTTCCTGTATTATATAAAAATAATTCAATACGATTAATATATTTGCTGATTCAAGGTCAGAGCAAGGATTTAGACACCCGGGAGTATGATTATTTGAACATTTATTGAATATCAAATGTTGGAAAGTGATTATATTAACAATATTTTATGAGAGTATTATCCTTTTCTGTCATAAATCTCATACTTGTTGTACTAAAGATATCATTTTGACTGCAAAGCTTCAGAATAAAAGAGGCTGATCATATTTGATCTTTTTTATGACAGATTATTTATATGACTTATATTCGTCGATGTTACATAAGTCAATTATCACTGTTTATATTCTTTTAACATCTCGATTTTCTCGACAGTCATTATATAAATATTGCATGTAGTTGAGTGTAACATTGAAAATTTTCACCCCAAGAAAACCAATGTCAACCGAGGCGCAGCCGAGGTTGACAATGGTTTTCGAGGGGTGAAAATTTTCAATGTTACACTCAACTAAATGCAATATTTATTATATTATACTGAATGTTTTATACAAATACATATTACAGTGAACCGTGCGCGCATAAATTCCGCGCAGTCGCTATTTTTTGTAATACCACCCGTCGTCAAGCAATGTTGACTGTTGCTACGCAGGA
>PRKT01000061.1:28754-39291 GCA_003671525.1 Saccostrea glomerata | reverse complement strand
AGATAATCCACAGTGTATTAAAAAACCTTGAAATATTGATATTCTTCCTATTAATTACAATTCTATTAAACAAAGTTTCGGGGGTATATAGTTTTTGTCGTGTCCGTCTGTCTTTCTGTCTGTCTCTCTGTCTGTCTTTCTGTCTGTCTCTCTGTCTGTCTTTCTGTCTGTCCCTCTCTCTCTCTCTCTGTTTGTCTGTTTGTCCGCAAAAACTTTAACCTTGTCCATAACTTTTGATTTAGTGGAGCTATGGCTTTCATATTTAAAACATGTGTATTCCTTGTGACAAGACCTTTCTTTAGGTACCACCAACTTTGAACTTTTGACCTTGACCTTGGAGTTTGACCCACTTTTACATGAAAATTTTAAACTTTTACTTTTGCCATATCTTTTGAACAGTAGATACCAGGACATTTATACTTCACACATGTAATTTTTGTTGAAAGACCTTTCATTGAATACAAACAACCTTGACCTTGTAGATTTCCGTACTTGTGAAAAAACTTTAACCTTGGCCATAACTTTTAAACGGTAAGGCATAGGGCTTTCATACTTCATATGTGTAATTCTTGTAAAAAGTCCCTTCATTGGATACCAAGAACTTTGACCCTTTGACCTTGACCTGTGAGACTGACCTACATTAAAAAAGCTAACCTTGACCATAACTTGTAAGGGTTAAAGCTAGTGCTTTCATACTTAACATATTTAATTCTTGTGACAAGACTTTTCATTTGATAACAAGAACATTAACCCTTTGACTTTGACCTTGGAGTTTGACCTTCTTTAAAAAAAATTAACCTTGGCCATAACTTCTGAACGGTAAGGGCTAGGGCTTCCATACTCTACATAAGTATTTCATGTGGCAAGACCTTTCACTTGTTTCCAATTACACTGCCCTTGACCTTGGAAATTTTTGTACTTTTTTGCAAAAACTTTAATATTGGTTTACTTTGAAATTTCACAATTTGGCACCAATTAATTAAATTTGCCTTTAAAAAAAATTAAACTTTGCTATGTTACCATACGGGGGCATCAGTGTTTCACATACACATCTTGTTATTTTCATGCCCCCGTAAATGAAGTTTCGGGGGTTATAGTTTTTGTCGTGTCCGTCCGCCTGTCTGTCTGTCTCTCTGTTTGTCTGTTTGTCCGCAAAAACTTTAGCCTTGTCTTTAACTTCTGATTAAGTGGAGCTGTGACTTTTATATTTCACATGTGTATTCCTTGTGACAAGACCTTTCTTTGGGTACCACCAAATTTGACCTTTTGGCCTTGACCTTCGAATCTGACCCACTTTTAAACAAAAAATTCAAATTTTTACTTTGGCCATAACTTCTGAACAGTAGATACCAGAACCATTATGCTTCACATATAAATTCTTTGTGGCAAGACCTTTTACTGAATACCACCAACCTTGACCTTTTGACCTTGACCTTGGAGATTGACGTAATAAAAAAAAACTTTAACCTTGGCAATAACTTTTAAACGGTAAAGGGCTACAGCTTTCATACTTCAAATATGTAATCCTTGTAAGAAGACGCTTCACTGGATACCAAGAGTTATGACCTTTTGACCTTAACCTTGGAGTTTGACCTTCTTCAAAAAATAAACCTTGACCTTATCTTTTAAAAGGTAAGAGTAAGTGCTTTGATATTTTTATTTATTTAATACTTGTGACAAGACCTTTCATTTGATATTGAGACGTTTGACCTTTTAACCTTTACCTTAGAGTTTGACCTACTTTTAAAAAATCTTAACATTGGCCATACCATTTGGACGGTTCGGACTAGAGCTTCCATACTTCACATATGTATTCCTTGTAGCAAGAGCATTAATTGGATGCCAATAACCTTGACCTTTTGACCTTGATTTTTGAGATTTCCGGACTTATGAAAAAAACATTAACCTTGGCAATAACTTTTTAAGAGTAAGGACAAGGGCTTTCATACTTCACCTATGTAATTCTTGTGACAAGACCTTTCATTCAATACCAATAACCTTAACCTTCTGATCTTGATCTTGGAGTTTAACGTACTATAAAAATCTTTTTAACCTTGGCCATAACTTTTGAATGGTTAAGGCTAGGGCTACCATACTTCAAACATGTGATTTTTGGGGAAAGACCTTTCATTGGATACCAATAACCTTGACCTTCTGACCTTGATCTTGAAGATTTATGTACTTATAAAAAAAACTTTAGCCTGGCCATAACTTGGGAACAGATGGTGATTGGGCTTTCATGTTTACAATTGTACTTCCAGTTGGGAGACCCTACTTTGGGTACCAATATATTAACTTTGCATCTAAGAAAAGTTTAATCTTCACTATGTTGCCATAGAGGGGGCATCAGTGTTTCACAAACACATCTTGTATTTAATTTATCTTTTATTTTGAGATTCGTTATGGCAATTTTCAGAAAATAAATCAACTTGTTTTGCTGTAAAACGGCTCTTTCATGCTGAAAATAACCACAAAGTGTACCGCTGGAAAAGTAACACTATAGTAAATCTGAGGACAAGATCAATTAATTTGAATTAAGAGTAATAATCAAAGTTTTTTTTGTACAATATCGTTCTCTTAAGTTTTACTCTTTACCCTAAGATCGATATATCTTTTCTTATATATATATTTTACTTCATTTACCCGTTGACTATCTAAGATCTATTTAAGATTTATTTTACTTCATCTACGTATCGAACTGAAAATGATTCCGCTAACGAATAGGTAAATTGTGATTATTATACTTCTGCTGATCTTAGATAGTCAACGGGTAAATGTAACAATGTGGTAAGTACGCAAGATTCAACATTTTATTTCCGTGTCAAGACCTCTTTCAAGGGTGAAGCCGACTCGGGAGCACTAAAAATTTCCTATCCCCTTCAATAATGTTATTACTGTTTTGCTTTTTTTTTTAAATACAAATATCTAGCAGAGATAGGCTCAATTGACTAACGCACGATAAAACGGGGATAAGTCCATTTACAGTGATTTGTTTGGGATTATTCATATCTAACAGTCTAAGTGGAGAAATATGCAGATGTACAATAAACGTGACGACTTCGCTAGAAACCCCTAACCTTTTGCTTTGCGAGGATGTAAGTGAAGTGAGCTCATCCCTGATTCAAAAGACAATCCCCAAATATCCATATTCCTTTAGATTTAACTTTTGTGTCCGTATATTAAAAAAGCATATACCATGATTGTTTGTTTGTTTGTTGGTTTAAGTCCCTCTCGAGAATTTAACTCTCATATGGAGACCCAACTACTTATCAGAGAAGGAATGCAAGTTTATACCTATACCTGAATAGTGCATGAGGTATCCTTTTCGTGCATGCCAACATCTACTGCGACTCGGGACGTCAACTTGTAGCGTGTCACCCGAAGGGTCTGTCTCCACTTCCCACAGTGAATTAGAACCAGTGAAGTAAGGAACAGCTCCTTATTTCTTGATTCCAGAGTTCTTACCACTGTACCATACTGGCGGCAAATACATCAATGAGAGATATACCAAGTAATTATTTCCCAAGACTATTCCCCGAAGTAAGAATCGGTCTCAAGAAACTGGAATTTTGGTAACTCTCTCAGTTGGATACCTTAAGGGTCATTGATACTCTGATAAGAGAGATAACTCTTAATGACATAAATGTCTATTATTCCTTTATAGATTTGCCAAGTTGCAGTGTCTTTTTTGTCCAATTATGCCCCGGAAGCTATGCTATACTTGTTGGTATTTTACTTATAGAATACTTTTCTTTTGGAAAATCATTAAGGTTCAAGCAACATTTTATATGAGTGAGCAGAGGGTTTATGAACCTTAATTCTTTTTATTTTTCGGTAAGAATTTTGGAGTCTTCAATGTTAGTTGGAGAACTAATATTTGTTCAATCCATATATACATGTATGTATAGTATAACTTATCATCTGCTCGTGGTTTTTTTTAAAGCTTTCTTATTTTGTTAGGTTACAAATAACAATGAAATGATTTACAAATTAGATGAATCAAATGAACAAATAATGTAAGGAGGATATCTTGTTAAGCCTTTTACACGTAATTATACCTTTTATCTTCATTATTCCTGAGCTTCAATATACATATTAATTATTTTATTAATTTCTACATTTACTGTTATAACTACAAGGAGTAAACTATTCATCAAGTATACAACAATGAATGATGGAAGTACCACTTAATAATTGATTTTCTCCCGACAAGTTCATGTCGTGAATTATTCCCTTCTTATTAAACATTCAAATATTGGGCAATGAAACATACGGAGATAACGAACACAATTCACAATCAAATGTCCATAAACAGAACAAAATAGGAACAGAGCAAACACGGACCTCCATAACATCAGAGGTGGGATCAGGTGCCATGGAGGAGTGAGCATCCCCTGCCGACCGGTCACACCCACCGTATGCTCCTTGTCAAGATCGGGAAATAATGGAAAAATCTGTCGACAATTCAGTGTGTGTATAACGGCCTAACAGTTAGTAAGAAAAACATCAGTCTGCATTTGATTCAATGATTAATTTGTTTTTGCTGACAAGGTCATTGTATCGACCATAGAACTTATGAAATGATTTCCTTAAACGAGGCTGCTAATATTCTTGTTTCTCAACTTGTTTGTCAGTAATTTATCTCGTTTTAAAAATTGTTCATAAGTTGAGCATGCTCTTGCGTATCAAATCAACTGAGATATAAACTCCATAAGCAGGTGATGAAGGTATACTGCTGCAGTAGAGGTACTTTTACATCAATTATTGATGATAAATCTCATAACTTCAAATTTCTATTTTCAGCTTCTCATACTTGTACACCCTTGATACCTGCAAAATTGTTTTGGATCCCAATTGATACAACACGCAAGAGCATGTTCTACGTTAGAACAATTTCTTAACGCAAGGCAAGATATTGACAAACAAGTTGATGGAAAAAGCATATCAACAATTTTTGGTAATAGTAATCATTTGACAAGTTCCTAGTCGATACAATGATCTTGTCAGCAAAAAATCAATTTATGTATGGTGTGTTTTCTAAATGCTAAAACAGTTGTATCTGAAGTGTTCTCGATAGTAAATCTTAACTCTTTCTTTCCTCGAATTCTACACTCTCTTGAAAATCTCACTTTAACGTCGCCGAGATTCAATACAATTATAATGTTTTTTCTAAAAATTATTTGAGATGCATAAACAGAATAGAGGCAATTCCTTTTACCACACATCAAATAAAACAAATTATCCCCATATTTGATTATATAACTCGATAGGCTGGAATGCTATTGCTTGTTATGATAAAAAAAAAAAAGAAAAGAAAAAGGGAATTGTAAGTTTTTAAAAATCAATTTCGCTTTTTTAAATTATTTAATGGTGATTAAAAAATCTTCGGTCGCTGTAAATAATGATCAAACTTTGTTCTTTCAATGAACGGATTTCAAGATAACCATTCAGAATTTAGCAACCACTTTAACGTTTCGAATAAACCGATTGCAAATTTTTCTGTTCTTAATTGTTCAAATAAATTTCTTGTTCGTGCACTTGCAATGGCAGAACCATGCATGTATTTTTCAATTAACATTTTGGGTGAGATTCTCAATGACGTCATTAGGGATTGTCATTATAACTTTTGATATACAAATGTTGCACATAGCTTTTAAATTCTAGATATAGAGAGGACAGAAATAATGAAAGCATCTTGTATGAGTGAGGGGACTGCATCTTCCCCCCTTTCCCCAAAAATGATTTAATTCTCAATATGAAAATGTTCCCTTGAAACATCACTTTTTTTATCGCAGTATAGTCACATTCTGCTATGGTACGTGTATAATATATTTTAAATGTTTTCTTGTTGGAATAAAGATGGAACCTTAGAAACTTTCAATAAGATTCTTGTGTTACGATATCTCTCTTGCATTATGTTTAATTTTCTGTATTGCTTTGTTTAAAATGGTACAAATGATTCGAGAATTTTAAGAAAGAATTTACGTGAAACCTTATGATTATCTGTGCATTATTCATGAAAACGTAATCTGGTTATACACACGCAATACTCCCACCTCTTGGAAATAAACTGATTTATTGCAAAAGAGACTTCAACCTTTTACTTCTTCCCCACGAAGTTAGAATTTTTATCTTGGTTTTCTACAGACACATTTTATCCCTTGTATAATGTATGACTCCATCATACCATGATAGATCACACATTGGTTGTTCAGCAATTCCAGTAATTCGTTTTACATTTCTCACTAGGTGTAGCATCTCTAGAAGATACATAATCTTTTGAGATTGACAAGTGGAATATATACCACAGACAATAAATAATGTGCTCTTTGTTTCCTATTTGACTTTTAATAAAAACATTTCAAAACAGTTAGGCGAGGTCTACAAGGGTTGAAAAGTTAGCAGACTGTCACGTTTTGAAAGAATAAACATCAATAAGCATCTGAATTTGGTACAAAAATATTCTTTGTGGTTGGCATTGTCCAAATTAAAGTTAAGATCAGTAGAATGAAATAATAATATCTGAAAATATCTGGATATGGTGTCACAATGGTTGTTTCTTATGAATTTTTTGTATCCTTCTTAAAATAGTTTCTTTCTTTTTTACATGACTTAATATCCAATTTTAATATTCTATATGTACCTCTGACTTCTGTGTATAAGATATTTATATACAATTCATCTTCCAAAATTTTGATTTGAGAATTGGGGAAACAAAATTTGGCCTTCAATTTTTAATCTCAGCTAGATAATTTTCAATTCAAAATTTTAATTATCCATAATCGATTGATTTTGATTTCTTTTTCAAACTGCGCTCAAGAAATCAACAATATTTTTTACAATTTCCGAACTGTTTTTTCTAATGTGGGACGCCTTTTTGCAGTAGAATTGTTGTCAAGCAGTTTCCATACTGCATTATAAATAATACACTTGATTTCCATTAATGTCTTGGATAACAGGTGTAGTTGAAAGATTTATCTTGTGAAATCCATTTTTGCTTTCCATTTCATAATCAAACACGAGGAATCAAATCAGATACTCTGTTTGGAACTTGACTGACAGATGGATTACATGAATATCCCGTATAAGGTTTATTAACGTAATATTTTTATTTCCTTATTTTTGTGTTTTTTGCTAAAATTCTCATCAAATTTATCTGGAATTTCATTTCTTTCCATCTTTATTGTTCAAAGTTATGATACACGTCCTCGGATCTGGTTTTGATAATCATTCTATATTTCTGAAACGTTTTCGCCCTTCTGCATTACAGAACCAAAAGCACGAAGCATAATTTTTATGCTTTTTTTATGCTTCTGTCTCTCTCTCTCCAAAGTTTCAATTTTTCTGTCATTCCATGCAAAGGTAATGAAACATGGTTTTAAAAATGCAAAAAGTTTGTCTTTTAGGTACAAAAATATTTTTCTGGATATTATAATCTATAGAGAATATCTGAAAATACCCTATGATAGTAAGTTATGTATATCCAGGGTCTTTTTAGATTTTTCAAACAGGATATCTTAGCAGAATCCTGGTAGTGGGGACTTTGAAGAGCAGGTTTCACTACAATTCTTTCTTTCCAACAATATTATTTGAGTTGTGTACTAGGAACTCAATAAAAAGGATTGCATATTGAAAAAAAAATCTGAAAATCCAGAGATAAGATCTTTATGGTCCACATTTACAGATTCTGAACATTGGTTGGTTATGAAAGCATTTGTTCAGCCATTCATTTAACGCCTTTTGAAATCAATAAAGGATTATAAGAAATAACAATATCTGTAATTTTTTTCAATTATCGTTAGAGATGCTTTATCCCTTTTATTGAATACCTATTTTATTTCAATACTAGGAAGATTAATGGTTCGTGAAATATGATAATCTATGATTACGCTACAAGTGCATTGCTCCTAGAAACAGTCTTATCCTGCCGATCTGTCATTCATCTTACATTGTTTATGATTTTTTAAGTAAAACATGGCTGACGGCGTCAGGAGAATTTACAAATTCACATTATAATGGTTTTAGCTAATTCTGCTTAAATAATTAAATGTTAAAACGAATACAAATAATATAATTCAATGTTATTTATTACAGAGCTTTGAGAGGGTTTACACAGGCATTTCTTGAATTTATTTCTTTGAAAGAGAAAAGCCAGTCCTATGATATGTTTGAAGCACAAAAAGTATTTTTTAATCTGATAATATAACGCTGAAATAATTGAAATACGCTTTTAAAATCACAAATATTTATAATTGTTTAGATTTGTAAATACAATGTCAACTGAAATATGTAAGATTTTAAATTAAAACATTCACAATCGCAGATACATAGAAGAAAGGCAGAATATAAAGCACTACAGAAAATGTTTCTTTTTAAATAATTGTCTGCTAAAGTTAAAAAATTATATTTAAAACATTTTATTTTAAATCAGCTCCATTTTTGGTTTTCTGAAAAAATAAGGTCAGGGAATTGTACAATAATAATAATAGTAAATCAAACAGAAAAGGACAAAAATAAAAATGAAATGCCTTTTTGGTTTAAACTGGAGACCAATCGATCAACTGAGGTGAAAAAAAACGTCTTTTTAACGCGAAAATCTTTTTAAAAGTAATAACTAAACGATATTTAAAAACTCTTTTGCCACTGACTGGCGCTCGGTAATAAAGTAAAACATTGAATAATGAGCGATGTAATGCAAAAGCAATCCCCAAGGGAATAACTTTTACAGCTTTGTAATCTAATTTCAGTTTAAATTTATAACAAGTGTTTCTCTTGAAGCCACTTCCCTGGTACTGATTATCACTTGGTGGCGTGCAAGGATGCTCTAAAATAAGCATTCGTGTTCAATGTCCTCGCTGTTTCGATAAACTAATGATCAAATTTTCTTGTTATTATTTTTCGCACAGCAAAACAATCAAACAATAGTAAAAGTGAGTATGTAAAACAAGGATAAAAGGAGTAGAAATGATATTTATCTAATAACTGAATTGTAAATTATCTTCACATCGTGTTTTATTTTGTATGCATGGTTTTTATATTATATAAAGTCTTTACTCAAAACGTACCGTTTGAATTGTTCCCATCATCAATTACTTGTAAGTATGACAGTCACGTTTTTATTTTTTGGCATAACAAGAGTAATTTTGTTTATTGTGTAGGCGGACTCGGAAATCGAGGTTGTTGTTATTTGTTGACGTTTACGCCCTGTTTCCTATGCGTCAGCGCCCAAAGTAATTACCCTCTGTATCGACTGAAAATCTGCTTTTCGATCCCAATGCATTTAAAACTATTTCTATTCATATGCAAGGGTGTATGTTTATGTGTTTGCAGTTGAGTTAATTTAAACCCTGGTCCCCTTTTTACTGTATGCTATAATATACTGGGAAGGCCAGGGCTCGATACCCTTTGTTCCAATTAATAAGCAAGCGGTTAAAAATTCATAAAAAAAATTTTGCATAACATGTATGTACATGTATTCTCTTCCTGATTTTTTTTTTTATTTTTCATCGACAGTTTCACATCCTGCTGTTGTTTAATATATTAGTCAATTTTGGAATTTTGTGTTTCTTGTATGATAGATATCAATTCACTTACAAATATTGCCTTACTTATGCATTAAATGTATAATGGAACAGTTTATTGCGATTTTATAAGATATGAAATTTCCATTAGCAAATGCAAATAAAGAATTTAGCAATAAACTATCAAAGATGAGTGTCATAAAACCAAAACCAATAATTCATATGAAATATGACTGGTGTTACATTATTGATCAATTTTTCGTTGCTAACTTTGCCAACCTTGGTTTAACAACCTCATAGTGTTTGTAGAACAAAATCCAAAATAACTTTATGAAATGGTTTATTTATACAAGGTGTGGAAACAAAATAATTCAGGAATTGGTGTTATATATTTATAACTGTATTTATTTGAGTATTTAAAGCAACCTTCTTTATAATAAAGCAACTTTGGCGCAGTCACCAATGTGCTACCTCCTGCATACCCTTAAGGTCAGATGATACAAACACACTTTCTCTTTGGAGGAGACTTAATATCATGTTACAGGTTTAGAAAAGTTAATAATTCTGAGAAGAGATTATTTCCTTAGACTTGGAAGATGAAATAGACTTGGAAAATATAAGTTAATACTTCAATAAAAAAATAACAAATGTTGACAAATCACACTAAGGTTTACAGATGAAAACAAATTGCAGAATATTTAAGCTTAGTGCTAGAAGTGTATTGTGAACTTCACAAAAACATACTAGTATCAAGCCTGGTTAATTTTATGAGGAAATGCAAAATGGTGAAAATCAGAAAAATCACATAGGCTGGTTTTTAACCATTATGCATTTCCTCATAAAATTCACCTGGCTTAAAATACACTTTAATCACCTTGATTACATTTTCTGAAATTTGTTTTCGTCTGTAAACCTTTACTGAATGTGATTTGTCCAAATTTGTTATTTTATTGAAGTATTAAATAATATTTTCCAAGTCTATTTCATTTTCCAAGTCCAGGGGGGGGGGGGGGGGG
>PRKT01000061.1:0-22436 GCA_003671525.1 Saccostrea glomerata | reverse complement strand
GGGGGGGGAGGGGGGGCTAACAAAATAACTTCAAATTTTGCTACATATTAACGATTCATTTCATACATGTACAATTAAGGAATGTTTCTAAGTTTTGTATGATTTATTGGTGTGAAAATCAGACAAACTTGTCACTTAAGCTTACTTCGTGATGCGCGCAAGCGTATTATGAAAAATATGCCTACGTGCAAGTCCGTGTGATGACACCTAATCCCAACTCTGATGTTTAAGAGGTTCTTGTTTCCTCATCTCCTATTTTGTATTGTTTTATGGACGTTTAAACTTGAATACTGCTCGGTATCTACATATATTTAGAGACCAATAATACACACTTAACTTAAAATCATTCTATATACTTGTATTTACATTTTTAAATGTTTAAGATAAAAGATACCACATCTGACACCTCTGTTTCATACTTGGATATTTTACTTGAAAAAGACATTTATGATAATCTAACAACCAAGCTCTACGATAAACCTGATGACTAAGTCTTCTATCGTCAACTTCCCTTACTTACACAGCAATATACCTTCATCACCTGCGTACAGGGTTTATATATCTCAGTTGATTCGATACGCATGAGCATGCTCTATGTATTAACAATTTCTAAAACGAGGTAAATTATTGACAAACAAATTGATGAAACACAGCAGTCTCGTTTAAAGTCATCATTTCGTAAGTTCTATATTCGATACAATGACCTTGTCAGCAAATACAATTTATCATTGAGTCAAATACTGACCGACATTTTCATACTGATTGTTAGTCCATTATTTATACACTGAACTGAAGACGGATTTTTCCGTTATTTCACGAACATGACAAGGAGCACACGGCGGGTGTGACCGGTCGACAGGGGATGCTAATTCCTCCATGCCACCTGATCCCACCTCTGATGATTTGGGGGTCCGTGATTGCTTTGCTCCTGTTTTGCATTGTTTTATGGACTTTTGACCTTGAATACTGTTTGTAATCTCAATATGCTTCATTAAAAACACAAATAATCTTCTCGTTGTCTGAAGTATTGGATGCCGTTACATTTGTTATCAACGTCTCTCTAGCTTCATTGTGACGTCACTTTAGCACGAGTTACTCCGTGCATATTTCTACGCATGCATATGCATGAAAAAAAAATTCAAATCAATTTCACGGTTTGCTTGGAAGAAATTAGACAGCAAATGTAAATGTAATGTTATATTTCTAAGCAGTGCACTTTTCTCTTTTAAAAATGCCGCATCTGGTTCATATTGTATTTCCAGGATTTTCAAATGTTCACATTGTACATTTTGATAAAAAGAATTCTGCAAACAATTGATAATAAATATAAAATACATGGTTACTGTCTTGAAATATAAGCGATATTTGGGCGAGGGTAAGAAAACGTGATAGAGGGCGAGGCTTGCCGAGCTCTCTTACGTTTTCGACCCGAGCCCAAATATCGCTTATATTTCAAGACAGTTATCATGTATTTTGTTTATCCTGCAACAAAATTTTACATTTGAACGTCCAAAACAAGCTATTTCCGACAGATTTAGGCACATCTCTGCAGTTGAAACTATGACGCCATGGCGTAAACATTGCAGTATACGTGACGTCACAATGCTTTTAGAACGTCGGAATACATGCACGAGGCTTTATTGGGGCAGTGACCGGATAAAGCTTTGGTTTATTAGGTTACCTTTATTAGGTCAATGCAAGGGGTAGTTGCAGGATAAATATATTTAAGATATTATATTCATTTTGGGTCCATTTGGGTCCATTTGAGTTTCCATTTGGGTCCATTTGGGTTCCATTTGGGTCCATTTGTTTCCATTTGGGTCCATTTTGGTCCATTTTGGTCCATTTGGGTAAATCGACGCACCCGTTGAAAAATGACACCGGGTATAAATTCAACGACTTTTGGTCTCAGTTTTCAACGGAGAAAATACACCCTCAGGTCAATATTCAACGTTGAAAAATGACCCCCGGGTCAATTTTCAACTGGGGTCAATATTCAACGTTACACCGGCGTGAAGCGTTGTAGTTCATATACCTCAAGAATCTTCAAAAATTAAATTCATTTCTTATATTTACATTATTTTTCTGATGCCTTGTCATAAATTTACGAAAGCAAAACTGTGTGCACTATATTTTTTGACGTCAAGTGCGGTTTTATGACGTAACAATGGAGATTTTTATGCTTTTTCGTGGTACATTTGTAATGTAGTTCATGAGAAAATATACTGCATTTTATTTTGTAAAGAATCATAGGAAAAATTAATTGGAAATGCAAATATTAAATGTGGAATGATATCAATAATTTAACCAATCACTTCCCGCCTTTCAAGTTGCAGTTTCGCAACGTGACGTATGTTATGACCTCAAGAATCATTCGGTATGAAAAATACGCAGTATTTCGGTGATATGGAATTATATTGGCAAAAAAAATAAATAATAAAGACGATAAAAGTATTTAGTGAGGTCTGTAATTAGAGTTAAATTCATATCTGAATTTTGAAGTATTCTAGTAGACGAAGTTAACACATCAAATCTCATGACAGCATAATGTAAAACAAAACCATTCATAAATAATTGTGATTATTTTTTATCAAAGAATAATGAATTATGAATGATGAAATTTCAATCGTTATTGCACATGCTGCAAGGAATTGTACAGAAAATAAGGTTTTTTTAAAACAACCCTTGTAAATTCGATTTGCAAATTGACTTACGAGGTTTCCCTTTCGTATATATTAATGGATCAGAAATAAATCAAGTATCGTATTGTGACTGGCCCATGATTATTTCTTTGTAAATCAAAAAGATATTGGTCACTTTCGAGTTTGATTTATTTTTAGTGCAACATACGGTATATCAAAATAGATTATTAAGTTTGTAATGATGAGCTTATTTTGGGGTGTTCTTATTTAGAAACAGTTCTATTTAAGTAAAAGCTTGGTAACTGTATTCATTTGCGTTTTTAATAAAAAGTGCATTAAATAAATGCAAAAATGCACGAAAACCAGGTTTTATGTCTGACATTATATTTTTATGCTGCAATCGAAAGTAGTCTAGTATTTGAACGATTTAATACATGTTAGCCTCCCCTGAGCATAGGCACGTTCATACAGTTTTTTGAATATGTATGAACAAAGCCAGATCAATCATTTCATGCATTGTAAACTAATAAACACTGACATTTTCCTAGATAATTAAGGTGAAAATTAGGCTTTAGAAACTGAGAAATCTTCTCATATACACAAAGTTCAGTTTGATGCAGAGTTTTAATCTAAATGCTAAACAGATATAGATGTAAGAAAATAATTTGTATCAAATGATAATCTTTACCGTTTTCTCTCTTTGCCTTTTTTGATTTCTCTTGGGTATTTTTTAAAATCCTTTTTAAGTACACAGATGAAGGGATTGGAAGAAAGACTTGGATTTGAAGAGAATATTGTATGAGAGGTTTACAAATCATGTCTCACGTATAAAACTAGACATGGCGCATTAGGATGCATTCAAAAATATTGACCACCATTTTGTTTTATTTTTGGGAAAATTATTTAGTCTTCAGTCATAACATCTAATTTCGTGTACATCCTAGTTGAAATATTTACAAGGACATGAAAATAGAAAAATACAAAACAAATTTTGTCAAATAATTCATTTTTAAAGCATGGAGAAAAAGGACAACACTCTATATTTTAACATAAGATTGATACTGACTGTAACTACAAATGGTATGAAGTTTGCCTTGCAATTTAATAATATTTTTTGTGAAGGTTTCTAAATGTTAAAACAATTTTATTTATATAGCTCAAAAACTATAAAACACTAACTAAATATATAACTTGATGATAAATTTCTTTTAATTTTACCGATGATGTATTATCAAATAACAGAAGTTCCTTTCATTTAAATATTGATTCGATATATCCCAGTGAACTACAAATAAAACACACTACAGAGTCATCTTTATCTGTAGCATACCCCCGGGTATTTTGATGTTTACTGAGCAAACACGGACCTTCAAAACATCCGAAATGGGATCAGGTGCCATGGAGTAGTGAGCATTCCTTTGCAACCGGTCACAACCGCCTTGAGGTCCTTCTCAATATTGGGAAATAACGGGAGCATTTGCCTCAATCATAAATTGTATTTGCCAACAAGGTAATCTTTTCCATCGTCAACTGTTCTTGCTTATGAAGTAATATCCCACTAACCTGTATATGGTTCTTACATCTTTTAACTTATTCGATACTTATGATCAGCTTATAAGCAATATAATTAGAACATTTTGTTGTACTCCTGATCATGGAAATACAAAAATATGAACAAATTTGGATTTTAAAAAATATATAAAGAAAACAAATTTCAAATAAAAAACCCAGGCTTCAATTTTGATCTGCAGCAACAAAAAGTTGTTAATTGATTAAAGTATAATAATATGTTTTATGAGATACAAATTCATCTATCTTTGAAATTGGATATATAAAAATAACAAAACAGATCCCACTATTGATAACATTTATAGCATAACAGAATGTGTTTGTGAGACACTGACTTCATATGCTAACCCATGGCTAATGTTAAAGCTTCTTAAGGTAAAACCAACCCAAATCCAAGGGTTAAGATAAGAGATTTAAAATAATATTACCCAAATCAGGGTATTGTCACATGTAAAATACTTGTGAAACAAGAAAACACTCATATTAAATTTTCTAAAAGTATGGCAGTATTTTTTTTTCAAAAGAAGGCCAAACTCCAAGGTCATATATAGAACTTTTTTAGAACTTATCAAATTGAATGGAATATACTTCGGAAGTATCGAAATCCTGGCACTGGTAATTCAGAATTTATAGATAAGGTTAAATTTCCTTAAAAGTACCTTTAACTTGATTAACAAAACATGTCATCATAAGAAAGATACAAGTGAAAAATAAAGATCTCGTTCTAACAAATCAAAAGTTATCGGTAATGTTAATTGTTTTGTAGACAAATAGATAAACGGACAGGTAAAAAAATCACATACCTTGCATCTTTAAATGCGATTATAAAAATATTCTTTGGGTTTTAAATTTCCGAAAAAGAAACAAAATAATATACATTGATGCATATTTTCCACATTTGATCAGCTGAGGAGCAAACCATCTATAGCTCTTTTATTGTATCTGCAGATACATCAATCTGCTTAATATTGCTTGAAAGCCGTTAAACATGAAAAACTTTAAAGGTATACCTTTACTCAGGTGACTAAAAATTCCACAAACCACCTATTGCAGATTGTACACCTATGATTCTTGTGTTAAATTTCAATTTCAAATAACTAGGTCAATGACCTCGTTTTCGTGCTAGGGGCCCCTGAGTATTTCTCGGGAAATGATACTGTGAAATCACTATTTTTCGCTTGGGTTTAAATTTCGTTGTATTCGTGGTATGGAGAGACCCACGATTTTATGACTACCACGAAATGTAAAAATTCATATGCATTACTAATAAAAATTCACTACTATTTTTTCATAAAACCTCGAGAATTTGATTAACTATTAAAAATTTATTTGTTTTACCTCAATCCCTAATTCTTTGTTTTTTATATCGTGCCGCTCCATTCCAAACATCTTGATACATTGTAAACATGTACGTATTTATCAGAGTTTTTATGGGAAGATTCCGAAAATTCAGGAAAATAGATTGCAAGTTGTTTAGAAAATTAAGTATTTTTTGAAATCACGGAAAGACGAGATTTCTATCATTTATTTATCCAAGATGATCAAAAAGTTCGAAATAAAGGGTCACCAGACAGTGTTCTCTGAAATAATTTCATCCAATTATACACATAAATAAAAGCTAATGAAAAGAAGACGTGGTCTTTGACAAGATTAATGCTACAGCTCACCCCCATGAAAAGGCGAAGTGAAAGAAATATAATAATAATGAAGATCTATATGTTCTCGATTTAGATTCTTGTTATTGACGTTTTGTAAAGAAAATAGAAGTCAGAAGTATGTAAAATGTAAAGGTAAAAGTATATCATTCTTTCTGTAAAGAAGAAATTAAATCCGAAGATCACAAAGTATTATGCTCAAATGTCATATAGAGCAATTCCTTTAAAACAGAGCAAACACGGATATATAAAAACATACTGGGATCAGGTGCCATGGAGAAGAAAGCAACTCATGTCGTCCTGTCACATCCTGCATGTTCTCCTTGTCATGATCGGGCAATTGAAAAAAAAATCTGTTCACAATTCAGTATGAAATTAATGGAATTACAATTTTGTATGAAAACGTCAGTCAACAATCAACTTCACGTTAACTTTTTCGTTTGTTTGCTTAAAAGGTCATTGTTTCCACCATAGAATTTGCGAAATGTTAAATGTGACTGATCAACTTAATCACCATATTTAGCAAAGAATTATGACAATTTTTATCTTAATAAAGAACAATGCAGTATATGAAGGGCAATAAACCGGTCAATTCCTAATCCAAACAAGAAGAAGGGTTGAACACCTCTATTTGTCATCATTATAAATGCTCATTATCAGATATGTTTGACTATATGGATACTATACAGACACATCCAAAAACAAAAGTTTATTTATGGATCGATGATTATTTTTTAAACAGATCTCAAAACACTAGGGACTGATTTAAAAGTATTTCAAAAGGCTTTGCACTCGTAACAATTTCAATATTTATAACCGGACATGACTTTTTAAATTTAAGCTATTAACTTATTTAAAAAGAAAGCGCCATACAGTCTGTCTGATCCATCTGTTTCAAATTTAGATTATTTACAAAAAAGTCCAGTTAATCAGCAAATCTTTATAAAAAAAAAACCTTGATGGCTTCTGCTTTTCTGTATTTAATTTGGCAATGTTCCATTATCACTTCCATACGCTGTTTATACAGTGTACCCCTACAATTTTCATTGATACAAAGGGATTTATAATTAATTTACGTATGGACTATTTCTCAGTAAAAAAAAACAGTTTATTGACAAATAAGCTGAAGAAATAAGTATGTCATCAATTTTGTTAAAGGGATCATTTGCAATTTTAATGATAGTGACTTGACACTTGCAAATGAAATGAAGTCGAATTTTGACTGTCTAGCATTAAAATAATTGGACACATTTTACGCTTAAATAACGTCACTTCACTATTGTACGACGTACAGAATGGTTCATCGGAAGAGACCGTATAAACTGAAGTCTGGTGTGGAAGACGTTCCTGACATTAAAAAGATTCCTCATGCTCAATAGCCCTACGTCCCGAGTAAAGGTCTATATTTGAAACCCTTTGCTGGCAAGTGGATTGATTAAAATCATCGTAGTGACCTTAAACAAACTTAAATGGAACAAACAAAATCACACTGAAATGTCCAATCATGAGAAGAATCACACGGCTGGTGTGATGGATCAACATGGAAAGCTTAACCCTCCACGTCACCTGATCCCACCTCTGCTCCATGTCCATGTTGTCATATTCAGTATTGTTTGAATAAAAAGTTTAGAATGATCACTGCTTGATGTCTTCATATTTCATGTGACAATCTATCACCAGATTTCCTTTATGAATCAATATTTAAATTTGGTCTTTCAGAATCGAAGACTGAGCATTGTTTCTAATTTTGTACTATTGCCTTCTTTTTCCTGTCTCAAAATTGTTTGCTGCACATGAAGTTAAAAAATAGATAAACGTAATGAAATTGATGATTTGAGACAGTAGATATTTTGCTAAACAAGGAAAATGAAAGCATTACATGAAATCAAGTGATCAATTTTCCCTTAGAGAAAATTCAAGGACTTACGCCTCTGATAAATTAAAAGTGAAATTGAATTATAATAGATAAACGTAATGAAATTGATGATTTGAGACAGTAGATATTTTGCTAAACAAGGAAAATGAAAGCATTACATGAAATCAAGTGATCAATTTTCCCCTAGAGAAAATTCAAGGACTTACGCCTCTGATAAATTAAAAGTGAAATTGAATTACAGAAGTTGTAACATTCAATTCCAAGAGTCCAGAGTCTGTATTGCAGCTCTTATTTACTTTTTGACGAGTTTTGCCACCGTTTTTTCCCATGTGGGTGTTTGCCTTGTCCTTTAGCTAAAGGCACTCGAGGGTTTGAATGTGCTCGAAGGAGATTCTTTTACCTAGTTTGACTGATTGTGTGCTCTTTAACGTAATAAGAAAACGCTTCATCTTCTTTGGTCTTTTTATGTTGTCTATTTACAATCATAGTACCATGCAATGTCCCCCGCAAGTTGCATAAGGGGTTGTGTATTTTCTTGTGGGTGTAAAAAAAACAAAACAAAAAAAAAAACACGAGAAGGTCAAAGCTTATTAAGTCACATCGAACATATGCATTTCTATGCATTTCTCCTACTGGTAATTGACAAACGTACCATGCACCATGTCTTTATATAAGGAAATATGATCAGCTTTTGAATTTGAAAAGCGGAAAAGTAAAATCAATTCTTCCTTTAAGGTTACAATTATGAGTTTCCCACTCATAAAGAAACAATTACACTTAGGCCATCTTAAAAAAAATCTTTTTTGCCCTTTCCCGATCAACAGGCTGAAGATTGCCAGACTCAAAAATTTTTCTCCCACATTCCAGGACACTTTTATTTTATTCCTAATTATCTTGTCAACAAATTAAATATTTTGAAATTTTCTAGAAAAAAACTTTTTTTTCCTATCTACATATATCTACAAACCGACATTTTTTACCCTTAGTCGGGAGAGGACAACAATCATTATTTTAATGATTGTTGTTACAGTTTGTTGTTGTTTTTTTTTCTCAGAATATCATTTAATGAACTGTTTGTTTTATTAAACCGTATCAAGGTTCAACATCAAGTAATAATTTGATTCTCTTAAAGTAAAAGTAAGTATTAATTTATATATGATTGATTTTATGCCCCCGAAGAATCGGGGATATATAGGTTTTTGCCCTGCCCGCCCATCTCTCTGTTTGTTTGCCCATAACGTTTGAGTGGTCAAACTAATCTGCTTTTCATTTTTCAGAGGTTTTTTCATTGTGACCTTTCTTCGGGTACATACAAAATTTGACCTCGTGAGCTTTACCTTAAAATTAGAGCGAGAGCTTTTGTATTCCTATTTTACAGGTGTATTTCTTGTGAAATTTATTTTGGGGGTTTAAACATATTTTATGACTTCTTAAAGGGGCATGGACACAGTTTCAACTAAAATTTCAAAATTTATTTTACCATTTTTACAAATATTTAACAGGGGTCTTTTTAATGATTATAAAAAAAAATTTGAACGCCAGTTGTCGAGATACAGGAGAGATCAAGAGCTCCAAACCTTTGTTATGTAAACAATGTCCGTGTCATGTTTTTGTTTACAAAGGTTAATATACTAATACATGTATATGTTCATTCAGAGTAGATAATTTCAATAAAGAAGTTAATTTTAAAAACGATTGAACAGTTTCTATTGCTTTGCAGAATTTTATTTTGTTATAAATATGATATTTTCTATATGTAAACAATAACAAGGCACGAGCTTTGTATACCTTATGAAGGACTTTAAATTCTATATCTCGTTTGTTAATGAACAATTGATGTTCAAATTTTTGCTAATCATTTGATGATGCTTAGCAGGAATTGTAAAAATGAAAATTGGTTTTAAAAAATCAGTTGAAACTGTGTCCATGCCCCTTTAACCTTGACTTTGCAATTTAACCCACTTTTACCAAAGAAAAAACAACAAAAAACCCCGAACTTTTACCTTGGCCATTATTTCTGAAAAGCTGGTGCTATGACTTTTTAAAATATATTTGTGTACTTATTGTAACAATATTTTTCGATGAGTATGAATATTTTAACTTTTTGACCTTCACTTTAGAGTTTGACTCACTTTGAAAAAAAAAAACAACTCTGCATAAATTTTGTATTCTTAGTATCAGGGCCTTCATATATCACAGGTGTTATTATTGTGGCAAGCACAATACAAAATAGGAGCAGAGCAAATATGGGTCCCCGAGACACCAGAGTTGGGATCAGGTGCCATGAAAGAGTGAGCATCCCCTGCTGAGTGGTCACACCCACAGTGTGTCCCTTGTCATGATCGAAGAAAAACTGAAAAATCCGTCGTCAATTCGGTGTGTAAATAGTGGACTAACACTTAGTATGAAAAACGTCAGTCAAATATAAATTGTATTTGCTGACAAGGTAATAGTATTGACCAAAGAACTTTCTAGATGGTGACTTTAAACAAGACTGCTGATATTCTTGTTTCATCAACTACTTTTCTAAAGAAACATTTAAAGCGTACGCTTCATGAAGTTAATCCTGAAAAAATGATTCACAAGCAGGGGATGCTCCCTCCACCATGGCATCTGATCCCACCTCTGATGTTTTTGAGGTCCGTGTTTGCTCCGCTCCTATTTTGTATTTTTTTTTATAGACATATAGACTCGTTATCTCCATATTTTACTCTTGAAACTTTTTGGTCACAGATTTGCCTGAATACTAAATACAAAAGACTCCTATTACACTATTATATTAATTACTTTTATATGACACTATATTGTAATTCTAAGGAAAATTATATCCATAAAAGTTATATAACTTTAATCAGAAATTCAAAAAAAAAAATTAAAATAATTTTTTTTATATAGAGGAGGGACCATTAAGTCTAATAAACAAAGAAAGAACAAACAAAACATATTTCTTAATAGTTTTGTTAATATCAGTTGAACCAATCAAGAACTTAAAAAACATATGGTGTAACATTTTACTGTCTCCTAATATAGTCACCACATTCTACTGGCCATACAAAGGCAGTTTATCAACCTCTGTGTGCACTTATTTGAAGAGATAAATGGGATGAAGAAAAGACTATTTTTACATAATAAAATTACTTTGTTTTTATTAAACTTTCCTTGATATAAAATAAGGAAAAAAAATGTTGTAAACATATTTTCTGAAAATACCGTTAGTTTATTTAGACCTATGTTCATTCAAATTAATACTTCATGTTTGATAAACAATAAATGATGCACCAAATATATGCTGTTTTGATATTTTTATCACTTTGATTGTACAAATATAGCTCTTTTTGTAGTTCAACTACATTGTAATCATATAATTATGTGATGCACAAGTGAGTTTTCCATTGACAAACAGGGTATTATACAGGAGTAACTTGTAAAGCATTGATTATTTTGACGTCAGATAGTACATTTAAACTAAAACGAAAGGATTTATACACCCAAGAAGCCAATAAAATTTATTTTGATTTTTAAAAAAAAAAAAATGTTGCAATAAAAGAACATGTAACTGGAATCAAAGATCCAGCAAATCTGAAATGTCTCGTAATTTACCCTGTTCATGAATAGAAAATTATATTTATTATTATTTACTTTAAAAAAAAAACCAGTTATGTTTGATTTGTCTTGTCTTGCAAGTTCATAGCTTTTCCCAAAAACTTTTTTTTTTGTGTTATTAACGTGAAGAGCTCCATGGCATTATATCATCATTCTTATCTATATGTTACCAATACTTGTATTGAAAGTCATGATTATGAAAGATTTCACTAATAGATTTCCATTGACAATGCCTATTACAAAATGTGCTTATGACGTTGCATTATTTTGAAGGTCTGCCGTGAACAAGGATGTTGACTTTTCTACACTTGTTTAACTTCCTTTTAACAATGGCATAAATAAATCGACATCCATTTGAAGGATAACTTCATTAGACAGTAACTTATTAGCCTTTATCAGGTTTTTGCCATCTGAAAGACTTTTTCATAATGCAGATCTGTTTCATCGATGGTGCACAATACTACTTGTTATACGTAATTTTATCAATAATTATATCTACAAAGAACAAATTTGTGATGCAGTATATGGAGATAACGAACATTATTCAAGTTCAAATGCTCATTAAACGATATTAATCAGGAGCAGAGCAAATACTGACCTCTAAACCATCAGAGGAATGATCAGAAAACATTGGGGAGAAAGCTTTTCATTCCGACTTGTCACACCAGCCCTTGTCATGATCGAAAAAAAAACGAAGAAAATCCGTCGACAGTTCACTGTTTAAACAATGGCCTAACATTCGTTATGAAAAACGTTGGGCAGCAACCTCATGATACATGTAGCTTGTGTTTGTTGATGAGATCATTGTATTGACCATAAAACTTATGAAAGGGTGATTTTAAACGAGATTGCTGATATTCTTGTTTCATTAACTTGTCTTTCAATATTAAACTTAGCTAGATTTAAAAATTGTTCATAAGTAGAACATGCTCTTGCATGCTTGTATCAAATCAACTGAGAGATATGATTTCCGTGTTCGGGTATGAGGTTGTATCATCCTGTGCTTCTATAAAAAAAAATATAGTCATATTCACATCCAATTGCAAAAACAGGGGGAAAAGAAATCTCATTATTTTTGGGGACATTTTAGGTATTTTAAGTATATGTGAAAGATTAATATAGTAATATGATAAAAATAAAAGGAAATACATAGTTTTGTAGAATAAGACTCATACCTTAATCCGATTTTCAAGATTTTTTTCTATATAATCTTTTCTACTTAATAAAACTGGCTCTGAAGGAAAATGTTGAGAATGACGTGTTCTAGCAAACAAAAGTACAAAATGTGTTTCAAAATTCTTTTACATATTTTTCTGAGCACCTCATGCCCCTAGTAAAGATCCCACAATTAATTGGATTCGTTTATAATATCTACTTTACCAAGCCATTCACGTCATGTCCAAGCACATTTCTTTCAATGTTTGAAGTGAACATCCACTTGTCGAGGTGTATGTAATCTTCTGTCAAATTGTTATTGTTATTTATAAATGTTTACTTATATCATGATATCTGTACCATCTGATGTTATTCTTATTTTCAGCAACCTCATTTTGTGCTATGTCTTTGTCGGAAGAACCTGATAAAATCATTATACCTTTTGATTAATGAACTAATTAAATGAGAGACGTAGGTTGCTGGCTTAAACCAGAATTCAAAAATCAAACCAAATGATGGACTTTAATATTAATTAAGTTCAGAGACTTATGTCAATTTTAGTAAAATTATGATAAAAGTGATAAAATGGAAGAATTTTTAAGCGGAAAATATCAAATGATGTTATATATTACTTCATGAAATGAGTAAAGGATTCTGGATTTTAATTAATCAGTCAAGTTATCGTCATGTAACCAGAGTCACGTTTTGTTCTGACATCATTCCAGAGCTTATTAATTAATAAAAAATGCCAAATACAATTTCATAATTTGACAAGAATACTTCCTGAACATTTAATATGTATTTGATTATGTTTTTAAACTTGTATCAATTTATATCTTCGAAATATATATTGTGTTTAAAATCAAAGTGTATTTTAAAAGTAGGCTTAACATTACAAGAACCTTTGAAAGGACATTTGTAAATCGTTGTAAAGTCCTTATGTGTTTAGAAACTGTATATTCCTGAGATAGCACTGGTAATTTTTAGTTTTTTTTAAAATTATCTTTATTGTTGGTCAAAACGTCCATTTATTATCTTTATTGTTGGTCAAAACGTCCATTTTTTGATAAGATAAAGTCAACGTCCCTGTATCGTTGACAATAATTAATTGGGTTTTATTGCATGTTGGTAGTGTGAACTTGCTTTACTGAATTAAACTAGGGTGCATGTAGAATTTCGTCTTTGTGTCCAAACACAATTACGTCTTGGACAAAATGCGTTTTTACTAAAAGTATCTGTCACTTTTGCTACCAATTGATTAAATTCCAAGGACGCGGGCACTAGTAGTTATTATTTCTTGTATTAACTTTGCAATGTTGAACAATTATTTTGATATGATACTTGAAAGATAATATCAATTACTAATAACGTTTCAACATATTAATTATATCTTTTGTACGAAAATATCAGACAAATATTAAAACAAGAAACGCAAATGTGCGTGATGAAATACCTTGAAAACAACTAAATAACTTACAATAAATTTGTCCCGGTTTGTTACTGTCGCCTTTGATGTGCTAATATCTGTTTTACCCTAACCGTGCCAGGCGTTGACAAGTAAACAGTTGTCATTCCACTCGTAATGAAATCCCGCTCATTAATGTAGATAATTGTTTAGTTAATGCAATAGAGTAGTTTTCTAATATAATATTATTCTGTGAGTCGTTTGTTTGATTGATGCATTCGGCCTTGATTTCCACATCTTGATGTCGATATACAGTTCATGGCAAATTGAAACATGCCGAGTGTCCATTCAGTCCACTGCACCAAGCAGGCAACCTGGCTACATGGTCAGCACTGTAGATATTTAACATCTCCTAAAACAGTAGACAGTAATTGACCAATTCCTGAAATTTCTTGATTTAGTTCATCACAGGCAACAACGGAAGAGGTCCCCAAAATATAAATAAAAAGAAATCATTAGCATTTACAAAACAGTTGGCAGTATATAAAATACTGACCGTAACACAGGGGTCTAATTGTACACCCTTAGTAGAAGACTTCTTTTGCTTTCATATGAAAAAGAATTTATTACAAAACACCATCACCATTAAAGGAAAATGTTTCATTTCTACATTGATTCGATATATCCACTAGGCAGTAGAATTTAAAAAGAAAGCGCCATACAGTCTGTCTGATCCATCTGTTTCAAATTTAGATTATTTACAAAAAAGTCCAGTTAATCATTTAATAATAACAGTATGACGTTTTTTTTCATTTACTAAAAATTTCGGTAAAATTGGTGGGTACGCGAACTCCTGTGCCTAAACTCCGTATGGTCGCCATTTTGGAACAAAGTTGAGGTCATATACATACATACATACTAGTATATACTGTGAAGGACCAAGATAACATCATTTTTACTAAGGGGTTACACAGACCAAGTCCATAGATGACAAGTGTGTGTGGGAAGGGGGGTGTTGAAAAAAGGTGAAAATTTCAATGTTTTTACGATTCCACATACTAGTACTTCATGCTATGGACTTTAAGATCTAAAAATATGTAAATTTCTATGCTGAAAGTTGAATTCCAGGGACTCTTTTGAAAACTTAAACCTTTGCCATACTTTCTGAATGATTGGTGCACGGCTGCCATATACATTCTTTTACCTTGTGCCAAGATCTTTCTTTAAAGTATTATCACCTTTTTTTTAATTCTTGACCTCAAACTTAAATTTGGAAATACATTTTCTTTTACTTTGGCCTTGTTTATCAAAGAATGTCAGTGTTTAACAAACACATTGTGTTGGCCTTATGTAAATTGACCCTTTTTGGAACAGATTGAGGTACTTTTTCTTTTAGAAATTTTTAATCGAAAAAGTGGCAAAAGAGAAATACCGATGCCTTTTTAAAGATATTCTCCTGTATAAAGAGCTAAATTCGAAGGCTCAATTTATTATCTATTCACATATCTCTGAATCCTTAAAATCTAAAAATACTGGTTTTCAAAACATTAAATAATCAATCTGTGTGTCATTTAAATATTAAAAATTGTGTTTAAAAAAGAAGAAGTTAATTTTCATATGGAACAGGGTCCTCTACAGGACCTAGATACAAGTGTTATTAATCCTTGCTATGATTTATTACAATCCTCTTAGATAAAAAAAAAGCTTGGATAGAATTTTTAGTGTCTTTATGCTGGTGAATAGAAACTGGGGAATGGAAAAATCTAACACAATATCTCAGACAAAATTAAGAATTTAATATAAAAAAAATCTTATTTATGATCTGAAACTTGATCTGAAACAAACCGTTAAAAACCAATTAGTGTTTGTACATTCAAATTTGCAGCACGTTTTACAAAACCTTTGTCGAGACAAGTTTCATTTATATCAAGATTAAATAAGTGATAGACGAAACCCGCGATTTATTTATTGTTTTGTCCGAATATTTGCGCGTAAATTAAACAAACTAAAGGGCAGACATGGTATTACTCGACTTTCATCGCAAAAAGAGGCATTATTTAAAGATCAGTTTACTGAAAATATATCGTTAAAAAGCGAAGATCAAATTCAACTTGAGTATAGAGTTTAATTCAGCCACTAACTCTATTGAAACACTTTCTGTATAAATATGATATAGATTTGCAAAATGTGAGAAATTGTAGGAACTGTGTCGATGCCTTACTATTCATTTGTAAATCATGGATCAAACGTTGCTCAAATATACATAGGACATGAATTTATGGGTCTCTTTATTCCTTGCAAACAACAGAAATTAAACCCCAAGAGAATTAGTGAATCTACACATACTTCTCTGTTCAAGAAAACAAAACTAGCAAGTACCTTGCATAAGAGGAAATAATTACCAGACAAACCGACAGAAATAAACTGAGTTGTTATATTCAAAATAACATTATTACATAGTCAACATAAATGACATAATTTCAGTGAAGATTTTTAGCAAAATAGTTATTTTTTTTTTATTATTGAAAAAGCAGTTGTCTTTGGTGTAAAAAAAAAATGGTAATGCCAGAGGTGGGAATCAAAAATGAAAGACAAAATTTTGATTTTTGATAACGTGAGTTTTATTTAACATACTTGCTTGAAAAATAGCAAATTTGTATAATAATTGAATTCAAGCATGTGATGAAAAATTTATTCCAATTATCAAAATTATTTCAAAAGTTATACTGGTTTGAAATTTTGACATAAGTCTGTTCTTCCGTTTATGGTTTTGAGTAAACATACATACTCGCCGTGAGATTTGTGTAATGATGAGGTATAGCTGGAACATTCTCTATGAAAATAAAGGCTTACATTTCTGTAACAGTAGCGTATCAGTAAGTATCAAAAATTGATCGTACTCAGAGCAAGCTCTTGAGTTACAATAAACTGCAAGACATAAACACCATAAGCAGATGAAAGTGGTATATTGATACATAAATTAGGAACGTTGACAATGAAAAAGCTGACGTCATCTCGCTTGTTAAAATAAAATTTCGTTGTTAGTTGGTCTTTTTCGTCTATAGTCAATAAATCATTCAAATATGATTTTGTGGTGTAATTTATTCAAGTTAACTTACTAGATACACTGTATATCAAGTCGACATATGAAAGGAAATAACAATTGTTAAAATTGTTTTCTCCCTTCTCGTGTAGAAATTTGTGAAGAAGAGCCTCAAATGAATATAAAAACAGGTAGGCTAAAAAATGAGCAAAAATTAACTGTTACGAAGCCCACATATGCTACCCTCTGACATAAGATTTTGAAAATTCACCGTGCGGAAAACTTAAAATCAAAGTACAAAAATTAGACTAAAAAATGGCTCCAATTAGATACACCTGCAGGCGGTGTAATTAGTTTGATAAGATTCCCACGCCATTACTCGATTTTTCTACAATTTATCTTCAGCAGACCAGATGCTAACACCGTTTTAGTGTTAGCTAAACAATGGTTACTTTCACAATGCAGTTAATAAACAATGAAAAGTGTTCGAAATGGAATTCCGGTTAATAGCCACGGATTAACGCTAAGTAAACAGTGTCTCTGCTGCCGGAAGCCTAAAAGTGCAGAAATTAATGCGAGAGTAATTATTCTGGATGATTAGTTTTCCAATGTCACCAAAAGTAAATTTTGTCTTTTGTCATGGGAAAAAAGCAACATTTGTCATTATACTTATTGGAAAATCTCAATGATATGTGGTAACTTTATACAAATATAATATTTGCAGTCATTGGTTTTTTGAGGACATAAGGGGACGACGTAATTATGACGTTTTGTACACTGGATGACTCTTTCTATCAGACTTTTCGCTGCTTTTTGCTCCTATCCAGTACATGCGAGTAAGTGATCAGCAAATGGAAAAAAAGTAATTGTTTTTAATTTTAAAATAACTGGTATTTTCAATAAAAACAAAGCACTCATCACTCCCACCTTTCCATACAATTCCAAGGTTCTCATTAGATAGGGACACTTTTCTAACGAAGATAAACGTTAAAACTTAGCAACTGTCATAGCAGTATACAGATAAATGCCATACAAAAACCCAAACATGTTCACAATGCAGTGTATTCAATGTTAATGGAATAAGGCATTTACATGTAGATGTAAATTGAAATCAGGTTCAAATCAATCTGATTTAAACCAGATCTTTTTTACGCTCCGAAATTCTGATAGTCGCTGTACAACTTTGTACAGCGACTATCAGAATTTCGGAACGTAACAAAGATCTGATTTTAATCAGATTGGGTTCAAATATGAAATAAAACAAAATTTGGAGAGAATTGTACCAATAACCTTATCTCATTGTATGGGGAGAGAAAAAAAATGTTTTGTTTTGTTTTGTTTTCTATATGTATGTACATAAGTATTTTCTTAAAAAGCGGAAGGGGGAGGGGGTATACATATCTCATCTGCAACTCCTCTTATACCCTTGAATAAATTTTAATGAAACGTACTTTCACAGAATCCGCGTCTCTCAGAGCAAAACATGGACTTTGCCATTATAATCATATGGGAGGCGGGGGTTATCATTTAGTTAGCTCAGTTGCAGTATCTCTAGTTTAATTATACCCCCGCTTGAAAAAAGAGAGATATATAGCAATCGGGATGCCCGCCCGTCCGTCTGTCAGTCCGTCCGTGACGGCCCCCTACGATTTGGCGTACCCATCTCTTGTCCGCGACTCCTCTTATATCACTTATTGACATTTTATGGATTCTTTGTTACACAGTGCCATTTTGCACCTCTTATTTTACTTTTTGATCGGAAACACGGATTTCCCATAGCTGCAGAAATGTAGCTCTTCGAAAAAAATATATTGACAGACCCGAGAGCTACAGAACCACCCATTGAAAAAATTGTATATTAAATATATAGAGAACAGAAAGTTGCGCTCGATTAATTTCTCCAAATTCTTACCTCAGCTGCACAAAAGCTCATTTTCAAAATATTCCTTTGACTGTATCATTTCATTATTTGATATCTGCACGAAGCGCGTTAGACTGAAATATCCCACTGCTCATAATGACAGTGTAAATAGGCAAAATTTTCGATGGTTGCATTCCAGACTCTTGAGGGCTATTTATAATGGTTATAAGACATGTTTTGTTGTGATATTTTGAGATGACACAATGAAAAACACCGATAAATAAATCGAGAGACAGTGCCCTTTTATTGGCAATAAATATACATGAACTTTTCTCAATGGGTGGCACTGTAGCATTCTCGTTTGTAAATTATTTTCGGAGAGCTACAGTTCTCCTGCTAGTTTATGATAATTGTCGTTTTTCTCCAATAACTATTTAAGTTTATGAGTTTTGTCGATTTTTTTTTTGAAATATTGGAACACCATTCTTAGAAATCTAAAATGCAAAACTTTATTTAATTCTCAACCAATCATAGCTTACAGCAAACACAAGAATATAGTTGATGACGAGATAACCCGGTCTCACCTCTAAAACTAACATCATGATTTATGTCCGTGACCCCTGATAAGGCTTCTTAATAACCGAAACACATACTTGCATAATTCAAATCAAATATTAATAGCTCTATGCAAAAAAACATATCTACTAGAAGTGTGGATTGGAGTGTTGGTTCATAATAAATCTCTTACAAGTTTGGTTGATTGATGTTGCTATTATTATTTTTACACTGTATCAATCTCTGAAACCACACGTTAAAACATGCGGGCGCATCAGGAAGCCAGGTGTTATCTGGCGGCCGCCATATAAATTATGTGGCAGCCGCCAAATGTTATGTAGCAGCCGCCAGATATATAAGTGGCGGCCGCCAGATGTTATATAGCGGCCCCCAGATCTATAAATATGTGGCGGCCGCCAGATGTTATATAGCGACCGTCAGATAAATTATGTGGCGGCCGCCAAATAATAAGGGGCGACCGCCACATAATTATCTGGCGGCCGCCAGATAAAATATTTTTCGTAAGTGGCACCAACAGGCTTCCGTAGAAATGTCGTAAGCACATATATTTCCATTATGCCAGTTAATGTTCCGCGGTCTTATCTGGCTGCCGCCACATAAATTATTTTGCAAAAGGTGAGTGTTATTGTATCTTTATTGGGTTAAGAAGATGGATGTTGACACAGCCGCTGCTTATTGATAAAAAAAGTTAATGATAAAAAACGAATTCTTAAATGTTGGAACACCATTCTTAGAAATCCAGAATGCAAAACTTTATTTAATTCTCAACCAATTTTTCAGAGCAGACATTACACGCGCGTATAGTAACACCCTCCGCCTTTTCCTAAACATAACTTTTACCATTGAAAATGCTCAATGTATTTTGACTAATCCAATTTCTTCAGGTAACTTGAGTTTTTTTTTCTCCGGCTGACCCCCCCCCCTTCCCCCACTTTCAAAAACAATGCTACGTCACTGTATTGAGTCGTCGTGGATTGTACTTCAAGAATTTACTTTTAAAAAGATATGTGGTAGAAACCTCTATGCCTATTAAAATGAGAGATAAAAGGGTAATTTACATTGTGAAAAATTAGCAAACACCACCCCTAAATACAAGCAAATAAATAAATACGTGTAATGTTTTCTATAAAGCGCTGTTAAAGACCTACGTACTCGAAGACATCAGTTATTTTTTTCATTATCCATTTTGACATTGATTGTCCTACATACAGAATGAATCTTTTTGAATTGTCAAATACAATGTATACATATGAAAATTGTAAAATATAAAAAAAATGCATCCCTGTAATAATAATGCAGTGATTGGGAAAAAAAAACAAACTTAAAACACTCAACAATAGAGTTATCTTTCTTTCCTCGCTGTTGCATTTATTTGAAAAGATGCACCACCTCTAAGTTAGGTTCTGAACACTACTAATGTTGGTCAATTCTGATGTAGCATAAAAACCTATAAAATTTCAAAAATATTTAATGTAATGCAAATATTTCAAATATGAATCAGTTAGATAGAAACAGCCTTT
Organism: Saccostrea glomerata; assembly: GCA_003671525.1. Lineage (NCBI taxonomy): Eukaryota > Metazoa > Mollusca > Bivalvia > Ostreida > Ostreidae > Saccostrea > Saccostrea glomerata. The sequence continues at coordinate 1,531 of PRKT01000061.1, read as the reverse complement.
TCACTTATTTAAATATTTTTGACGATCTGTCAAACATTTGAAAAAAATAAAAGAAGCACATGCTCCTGTGTTTCGAAAAAACTGGGAGATATGGGTATATTGCTGAACAAGTATCGAAAGTTCACGATAGAAAAACTGAAGTCATGACGTTAATCATAAAGTTCTGTTCTTAGCTAACCATTATCGTCTTTTTTCTTGTAAAATATCCACTAATGAAACATCTGTGTCAGACTCTGTGGTATCTCCACATGTGTTATTTGAAAGACTGCTGTGGCTTCAGATAACATAAAAATGCTTTGCATAAGAAATTAACCATGATGAGTTTTATTTTGTTTTTGACATACCCGCTTTAGGTTAAACTGGAAATCAAGGGAAACAGGAGAGTTAATTATGCAAAAAAGTACACGTATCTTAGAGGGACATTGACATAGTTTCAACTGAAATTTTTAAAACAATTTTAATGTTTTCAATTCCTAACTAAGGCATCATCTAATGATCAGAAAATATTCGAACATCATTTATTGATTAACAAACGAGATACAAAACTTAAAGTTCTTAATAACGTAAACAAGGCTCGTGCCTTGTTTATAATTACATGCAGAATATATCATATTTATCAAAAAATGAAATTGATAAAATCATTAGAAATTTCTAATCGTATTTAGAATTAACCTTTTTATTTAAATTATCTGCTTTGGACATACATATATTGGTATATTAACATATGTATAAAAAAAAAAAAATGACTCAGATCGTGTTTACATAACAAGGGTTTGGAGCTCTATATCTGTTATTTATTTTGATAAATGAAGTTTAAATTTTTGATGATCATTAGAAAGACCTTAGTTAAATATTAGTAAGAATGGGAAAAATAAATTTGCAATTTTTAGCTGAAACTGTGTCCATGCCCCTTTAATATTATACAATTAACAAGTTTTTACTTGATTTTTTTTTAATTTTCATTTTATTTATTTATGGAACGCCAAATTATATTTAAACATTTGAACCAATGTTTGGTTATTGTTCCAATCTTCAAATCAATTGCATTAATTGTAAAAATTAGAAATAAGATTTAATCAATTATACATGTCTTTAATTCATTTGAAAATACATGTAGGTGCAATTGATTTTAAAATAGATAATTATATTGATTCATCGCTGTGCTGGATATTTACTTATTTCTATGCATACTTTATGCTGAAATTAAATTTAAACTTTTTGTTGGAATTCAACTGATAAGTTAAATTCGGTTCAGTTAGTTTCTTGATGCGTTTTACCAGATTGTTATTTGTGAGTTTTTCGAACAACATACAATTATACCACGAATACAGTGATCTTGAAAATAAAGATACCAGAAAGTCTGGTACATCTGTTTTTTATTTGGAAAATTTACAAAAAAAGACGTCAATGTTCACTTAACAACAAAGATTTATGATAAACGTGATGACTTGAACTTTTCAATCTTCAAGTTTCCTTACTTTTATAGCAAAATACCTTCATTACCTGCATACGAGGTTTATATCTCTGAGTT
>PRKT01000060.1:1851243-1868170 GCA_003671525.1 Saccostrea glomerata | reverse complement strand
CTAAGATAAAGTACTATTCCCTTCCCTCTTCCATGTGTATACGAGTAAACTAAAATAGATATAAAAGTTGAAGATACCACAGAGCCACGTTTTGTATTCATATGAAGCAGAATTTGTTCAAAATTTTAAGTGAAAAGAAGAAAAAAACTTGCTGTGTCCTTCAACTCGACATTAAGATATATCGACGACGTATTGTCTATGAACAATGAGAATTTCCATTCTTATGTCGAAACGAAATATCCCGGTGAGCTTGAGATAAAAGGTACCCCAAAGTCTGACACATCTGTTTTATATTTAAATATTTCACTTGAGAAAAAAGACGTTAATGGTAATCTAACTATCAAGCTCTATGATAAACGTGATGACTTTAACTTTCCTTTACTTATGCAACAATATACCTTCATCATCTGCATACGGAGTATATACATCTCAGTTGATTCGATACGCAAGGGCATGCTCTATGTATGAACACTTTCTAAAACGAGGTAAATTATTGAAAAACAAGTTGATGAAACAAGAATATATGCAGTCTCGTTTAAAATCACCATTTCGTAAGTTCCACGGTCGATACAATGACCATGTTGGCAAATACAATTTTTCATTGGGTCAAATGCTGACTGACGTTTTTCATACTAATTGTTTTAAGGCATTATTTATACACTGAATTGACGACTGGTTTTCTCGTTATTTCCCGAATATGACAAGAAGCACATGGCGGGTGTGACCAGTCGGCAGCAGTTGCTCCTCCTCCATGGCACCTGATCCCATCTCTAATTTTGGAGGTCCGTGTTTGCTCTGCTCCTATTTTGTATTGTTGTATGGACTTTTGATCTTGCATTCTGTTCGTTATCTCCATTTGTTTCACTCCAGATTTTCGTTACAAATTTTACAGCACGAAAATCATTACAGGTAACCGAAACGGAATTTATACATGTTACATTAATAAAAACTCGAGTGTATGTGTAAAATGAATGTGCTTACACTGTGTACCCTTACGAAGGCAAATACATTGTATAGATTTTCTTCCTTTGCGGAAGAAAGAAATATGTTAAATGGGTTGGATGGTATTGGAGAGTTTCTATTCATTGATCTTTGTTTTTTATTTTAATAGATTTATCTGTAAACTATTCAATGGAAGGTTATAAAAACTGTCTTTTGAGATTCTTCAAATGAGTGATGAGTCTGTAACGATCTCTAGTTAAACGTTAATAATCAAACAAATGTATTGCCCTCTTCCATAACAAAACTTTCAATCCAATAGAGTCTTACAAAAGCAGACCATACTAAAATTGAGCTATAGAATAACAGACATAAAATCTGGGAAGTATAAAGCTAATATTGATATTGGACTCACGAGAAGCCTCTTGTTCTAATTCTAATTCCCCGGATGGGAAAGCATGTACTTAATTGATAAAAACTCATTAACAATGGTTATTACAGTTTTGGTTCAATTTTCCAATCAATGAAACTTGGTCCAGAACTTAAACAATTAAAGCATTCTTAAGCCACAATAGAGTGAACCTAGCGAACTGGCCCTGAATTTAGATGGAGATCTGACCAAAGAATTGACACTTATTTTGTCTCATATTTAGAGCAGATATTGCCTTGAGCGTGACTAGTGTTTTTTTCTCTCTCAAGTAGACAATTTGTATATCTTGTCGAGTAAATGTGGCTCCTGATCCGGGGGAAAATTTGCAGCATTACTGCATTCACAATTAAGAAAGCTCTGAAAAGGTTCATATGCAGAGAAAATAACGTCGGTTTCCAGCAAATCGTAATCGAACAGTTCAATAAAGTTAAGGTAATTCCAAATGATCAGGATAATTTTAGCTGTAAATGAGGAATATATGATGATATATAGCAATGATCAATTGATGTGATATTGTATTTTTCAGAAAGAATAAAACAAAATGTTACCATATGCTGAAGTGAGTTTTTAATAAATAAAAAAAAAATGCAGAGAAACAACACACATTCAAATTTGAAAACATTTTTAACCGATTTCTGAATCACGACTTAACAAAAAGAAATGGATTTGAACTTCAGCAGAGTATTTCAGGAAGCTAAATTGACAACGCATCCTTGCACCTAAAACAATTCCTTTTCGGCAGATGTGATTAATTTACTGTCTTTGCAAAAAAATTAAACATTAACAAATTCACATTTCCCATCTTGCAAATGGAAATCAAACTGATTTTAGATTACGTCAATGTTAATTGAAAGTGCAAAGACTTTATAAAGACTTAATTTTACCGGTTCCCAGATCCGCAATATCGTCGCTCTAATTGGACTATGACGTAATATCTATGTCATTCTACTGATAAGGGTTAGTCTTGCACACTGCTCGACTGGTTAGGTTTAGTCTTGCACCCCCCTTAAAGATTAATGTTAGTCCTTGCACAAGTATTCGACTGATTAGGGTTAGTCTTGCATTGATTATTTTTTGATATCGATTACTGTTCGTTATCTCCATATGTTTCATCCATCCGAGAATTTGGGTTAGTCTTCCCTCATTATTTGATTTATTGAGGTAAGTCTACATAGGCATTTTAGCCACATATGCATTGCCTTTCATATGGGTATCATATGAGGCAAATCATATGTGGATCATATGAATACACATATGTAAATCATATGAAGCAATATGCATATTATTCACATATCATACCTTTTTTATGATTTTCATATGGAACCAATCATATGATTTACATATGATTCTCATATGTGGCGAAGTGTCTGTGTAGCATATTCCCGGGAAATTTCGCCTATACGTATTAGTCCTTGCATACCAGATATCCGAGAGATTAGGTTTAGTGACTCGCTTTTTTTTTAAATAAATTAAGAAATGAAGTTTCTTTTGTAATTTTTGCAAGATCATAGTTCAGCTTCAACGGCATTTTGATTGTTTGTATACATAGAAAAACGGCTAAATACGACTGAAATAGCAGTAACCAAGCGCCGCACGCGCTTCGTTGACAATATTATTTTTGTGAATAAACAATATGTATTAATAATTTTTCAGAGAACGAGGTTAAAAAGAAGCTTTCAGCTTAAGTTTTAACCGTAGAATTCGATTTGGGGTTCTAAAAGGAAAAAAAATATCGTTTTTTTTTCAACCGCTCACACGATCTCATATATACTGAAGTAACCTTCAGCGACACTATATTTTAGAGCGTTTTCTGGGGACCGGTTAAGTAAAGTCTATCCGAATAAACACATTAAAAATTGACGTTAACCAGAAATGCAGGTGCTTTTTTCGATTCTTTGCTGTAGATATATTCCCTCAGTTAGTTGTATGCGTTTGTATCTAAGGATTACGATATAACATAACTTGAGGCAGTTTACGCCTTATTAATCGCGAAGTGGCTTATAAAAAAAGTGTAAACTGCCCCACGTTACGTTATATCGTAAGTTAAAATAAACTCCATTCAATCCCTGTGATTTAGTTTTAGTGTTGACAAAAAGACTAATTTTCCTCCAAAAATGGCGTCAAATTGAACATATATTTCATATATATGCTCCTTCAGTCCTTGTCATGTTCGGTAAAACACGGAAAATCCATGTACAACTCAGTGTGTAAATAATGAGTTTACAATCACTATGAAGCACAGTCTGACACATCTGTTTCAAATTTGTACATTTTACTTGAAAAAGACGTTAATAGTAATCTGACAACCAAGCTATATGATAAACGTGATGACTTTAACTTTTCATATCGTCAAATTCCCTTACTTATGCAGCAATACACCTTCATCTCCTGCATACGGAGTTTATATATCTCAGTTGATTCTATACGCAAGACCATGTTTTACGTATGCACAATTTCTAAAACGAGGTAAATTATTGACAAACAAATTGATGAAACAAGAACATCAACAGTCGTGTTTAAAGTCATCCTCTCGGATGTTCTTTGGTCGATACAATGACCTTGTCAGCAAATACAATTTATCATTGAGTCAAATGCTGACTGACGTTTTTCATATTACTGGTTAGTCCATTATTTACACACTGAATTGACGACAGATTTTTCATTTATTTCCCGATCATGACAATGAGCCCACGGCGGGTGTGAGCGGTTAGCAGGGAATGATCACTCCTCCATGGCACCTGATCCCACCTTTGATGTTCTGGAGGTCTGTGTTTGCTCTCATTTTTTTTGTACTGTTGTTAAAGACCTTTGAGCTTGAATACTGTTCACTCCATATATTTCATGAAAAAAGTGAGTCTGCATTTTACTCAATGAAAAATTGAAAAACTTAATGATAATATGACAGCATGCACCTAATTGATAAGAACTCATTAACAATGGTTATTACAGTTTTGGTTAAATTTTCCAATCAATGAAACTTGGTCCAGATCTGAAACAATTAAAGCAGTCCGATTTACTGATAGAAGTGAACTTTGCGAACTAGCTCTGGGTCTAGATTGAAAACTAACAGAAGAATCAACACTTATTTTGTCTCATTTTTGGAACAGTTATATACTTGGACATGATGAGTGGTTTTTTCGCTCTCTCTCTCAGGCAGATAATTTGTATTTTTTGCCGACTTCGAGTAGACATCGCTCATTGACATGGAGAATTTAGCGGCATTACAGCAATCACAATGAAGGCAGCTCTGAAAATGTTCATATACAGGGAAAGAAATGTCGACTCCCAGCAAATCGTAATCGAACAGTTCAATAGGGTTAAAGTAGGACCAACTGATCAGGACAATATCAGTTGTAAAAGATTTTTTTATAGCACTACATTTTTAAAGAATTTTTAACGATATAATTTGCTTTTATACAAAATGTGAAAACAACGCGAAATCATAAGCTGGAGTAATTCTTAATTAAAACAAATTGCAGATATAAAACACACATTCAAACTTGAAAACAACAACGGACAGCTTTTTAACTGATTTCTGAATCGCGACTTAACAAAAAGATATTGCTTTGAACTTCAGCAGAGTATTTCAGGAAGCTAAATTAACAACGCATCCTTACACCTAAAAGAAGTCCTTTTTGGCAGATGTGATTGCATTTGTTGTGATTAATTTTCTGCATTTGTAAAAAATAAAGATTTACAGATTCCAATTCGCCAGTATTTACAAATGAAAATGAGACTGATTTTAGGTTACGTCACTAGAAAGAAAAAAGGAAAAAACATTACAAATTGACATTAACCAGAAATGCACGTGCTTGTGTCTATTCTTTGAAAAGGATAAATTCCCTCGGTTAGTTGAATGTACTATTATTTCACTTTATAAAATAAAATTCCAGGGAATAGCTTACTGAAGGAAAAAAAAAACCCTAATGTAACAAGAAAACTTTTAACTAAGATAAATCTCTGGTGTGCAGTGTTTGTAACAATTTTATTTTAAATTCTATGCTTGTGACATATCGGATATCTTATTCCTGTGTAAGATTTCATAAATATTGAATTAAAGAGATATAAATCTATCAGTAGCTAAATAAAGTGGAATATCACTCTCTACTACAATGAGATAAATTGCGTAAAAAGCAGCTAAACGCTGTATTTTGTGATCACGGAGGATGCAAACGAAAGGAAGATCCGGATATTGTCGCTAGGATTCAGTAAAAACACCTCGTCAGGGGTGTGATAAATCAAAGAAAATCATCTACTTTCGTAAAAAACAATCTCAATACACGCAACCTGTGTCTCCGAATAAGAAATTCAGAAAGCCGTTAAATTTTTAATCACTAGCACGAATTCCCCAAACACATGTTATTCCATTCATAAGATATTTTGTTAGTTTTTTGTGTTATTTTTTCAATAGAGTACATATATGCCTTTTGGATTTTCTTTCAGATGCATGTGTTTTGGTTTAGAGATTTCAATGGTACATGTTTATATGTAGCGTTATACTGTAAAATCACTAGTTTTAATGGAGGATTAAGTTTCGGTGTTTTCAACGTTTGGAGATACCCACGAATTTATGACCACCACGAAATGTAAAATTTCATTTGCATTATACTAAACATTTTCCAATCACAAATTGAAATCCCCCAAATTTAATATTTTTTTCCTCAAACCACGAAAATTTGACCCTACGATAATTTTTTTAAGTATGCAAATATATGTGCACGGTTCCATGTAAGGCTCATATTTAATGTTAAGGTCACATGTATATATGCAGTGTTACATGGAAACATTCAGTGATACATGGATACAAACAGTATTAAATGGATACATGCTGCATTCGGGGATAAAGGCAATATTACATCGATTTATACTGGTTTGTATTGATACACATGTATATGCAGGGATACATGTATACTTGTGGGATACTTAAGAAATAAACAACATTATTCAGTGAACATGGCGTTATGAATAGCAATTGCTCTGCTGGCGCTAGCGCGCATCATGGAAAATATGCCATCAGAGCTACTGCTATTCATAATGCCATGTTCAATGAATAATCGTTGTTTATTACTTATATTTGCATTCTTTGATGTTGTTATAAATATCAGAGGAAATCCTGGCTTACATAGGGATGCGGCTTGTTGTCTTCAGTAAAGAAAAACATACGGCTAAAAATCAGTATACCTGATCATAGTACCTTTTCTCTAATAAATCATAGACAATCTATAAAGTGTTTGCCTCTTAAACACAGTTATCTAGATACAAGTGTACCGTCGTCAAATTCTCTTAATTTTTGTTTTGATGCAGTTGTGACGTCATTGATCAACGTCATTGAAACGCTTTATGACAAAAATTAATAATTTAACACTATGATGAAAAAAGACAAAGCTTTACTAAAGATTATAACTCCATAATGCTTTGTTTGATTTTCTAAGTTCTTCTATTTATTTTTAGAGCCTAAATCCTTCTTGAAATAGATCTACTATTAAAGAAATGTTGCTTTTTCTGAATGTTTATCAATTCTCTGTATTTCTCAAAATTGGTTGGCCACGCATAGAAAAACATTTTTATTTTTTTTATAATAATTTTAAACAGCTATGTCATTAATTGTAAAATCTAAAGTGGGTTTATGAAATAGACCCTTGGTTGCCATAGAAACGGGTTGCAAAATTCCTCAATTTCGTTAATTTTGAAAAACGTGTACTTATCAGGAAAAAAACTGTGTCCAGAAATGAAAAGAGATAACTTAATATGTTTTCATTATTTAAATTCAATACTACAGATTAAAGTAATTATATCTGTAGTTTTAATTTAATCTCTCAATAGTAAATGGTCATTTTACATATTATAACATATCAGATAGGTGATTGGTTTAGTGGAGTTTTTGGAGTCTAAAAACAAAATAAGGCACACTGATTACAAATTTAGTAATAATTAATTATGAAAGGCTGATATTTGATTATATCAAAATGTGTAAAATATTGGTGGGAGATTCATATATGTAAAAGAAATTCAAAGGTAAAGATGACTTTTTTCTACATTTTGAAGCATTTTTTGCTTCCTAATTACTTCCCTTGAACTACTCTCTAACGTTCGGAGGTACAATGTGTATTTAATTAACATTGCATGAACATTTTCTGTTCATTTCTCATCAAAGTTTTACAGTCTGGAAGAAGAAAAGAAGGCTAGACATCTTATGAAGACAGAAGGTAAATTTATGTATATACTAAGCATTACAAAGTAAAAAAAAATTTCTTTGGTTGGCCCCCCTCCCACTTTCAAAAACGATGCTACGTGCCTGCATATTTTCTTAATTTTAATATGTTTTACGGTGTGACCGTTGGGGCGAGCGCAGTTGTACCATCAAAAACACTCTAAAAATATTGATCAGCCACTTCAAACATCAAGCCGCACGAGACATCTCGACTAGCTGTGACGTCACAGACGTCACGGAGCTCGTCGGATCTTACGGAGACAGCCGAGCGTCTGTTTGAAACTACAGACCTAGTGCAATTTTGGTTGAAAAGCATTGTATAGTTATTTTTTGTTTCTTTGAAAGATTTCTACAAACTGATCTAGCCTTTTATGCTTTACGTTATTATTTATTTATTTATTTGCGCAAAGGACATTGGGTAGTGCAAGAATTCTGGGAATGACGTATGTACAGATTTTAATCCGAATTTCTTCTGTTCTTACACGTTAGTCTATTGAGCTCGCTGCGCTCGCTATAAGCTGCAGAACTGTAGCTCTCCGAAAAAAATATTTTGATAGACCGGAGAGCTACAGTGCCACCCATTGAAAAAACTGTATACTAGTATTTATTGCGCACAAAAAAGTGCGCTGTTTCTCGATTTTTTTCTCCATGTTTTTAAGACTGCCATCTCAAAATTTTACTAACCGTGAGTTCCTAACATATACTGAGCAAAATAAGTTTAGCAATTAAAGGTATTTAATATATCAAGTAGAAAAAATTAGACCAATACTTAGTAATTTATAATGCATTTGAAATTTAAAATTTTCTTTGTATAACAAAGAAAAGGCAATATTTTTGCTGAATCCAAGATGATTTGTGTTTGCCCCTGCGATGCGTGATTGTTGACGTTGAGTAAGTGATATTGCTTTGAGAGGTCTTTGAGCTCGAAAAATGTCTGAACGTAGCCTGTTTCCTACAAATTGTCCGCATAACCTCACTCCAGTAAAACGGCATAAGTCTTCTGCAACTTAAGGAGCAGCCATAAAACTGTAACGTCTCGACGTTGTAACAGTTAAACGATCATTGCTAACCGTCGTTTTTCGTGGACGTTCTAAGCGCTGGCGATTGATTACGTGTTCAGTCGTTCGGAATCAGTTTGATAGTCAACATTTTGTGGACTGATGCAAGCAAAAGTGTTCAGCGACATCTTTCTATGAGCAACCAATTGTTAGCATCCCTATAGTCCTTTAACGTTTATTTTCGGAAAGTCCTGGTGTTTTTGCCATTAGACGTTTTTGCAGTTTTTCACCGGTTTTCTTTTACAAGCATGTTCAGAATGTTTTTCTAGTAAAAAATTGTTCCCGGACCATGTGCGTTCGAGCGTAACCTTTTGTTTTATTGAATTGTCACAACGTTGGATGAAGCGGTTTCTGCATGCCAAATTAAAAAAAAAACTCTGTCTTTTGTTATCTTTATCTCTATTGTTTTTAAGAAGAAGCATAACAAAACAATTAAGAAAAATATTTTTAAATCATACATACGAAAAAGCAATTGCTAAACTTATTTTGTTCAGTATATTTTTTCACTGTTTCCACAACATAACATTCCTTATAATTGTTTTTAATAGCCCTTCTGGTCCTGAAATTGAGATCATCGAAAATTTCGTTTATTTATATTGCCATTTTGGTTTGCAAGTAAATTCAGTCCAACGCGCTTCGTTCAGATGTATTCTACGAAAGTACTTCATAGAGGAGTAAGGACTTAGCTGAAATCTAGCTTTTTTCGCAACTGAGGTCAGAATTTGGAAGAATTAATCCAGAACCGAGCGCGCTTTTTGGTGCGCAATAAATATACAGTTTTTTCAATGGGTGGCACTGTAGCTCTCCGGTCTATCAATATAATTTTTTCGGAGAGCTACAGTTCTGCAGCTAAATTTTATTTGCCGTATAATACACAGTTGTTTTACCGGTAGTGGTCAGTGGTGATTCCTTTTCAAATCAAGCGAACTATACCTTTTGACAGTTTGACTTTCTGACCAATGAATTAATTATTTTTATTAATAAAAATGAATTTGAAGCATATATACATTACTTGCTGATACAGCTGAACCAACGACACGAACAATAAAAAAGTATAAAATCTGTGTGTAGGTTTACTTTTTATGATGTGCTGAGAGATACTTTTAAGTGGACATTATTTATCTTTATAATATAAATTTCCACTTCTGTCAGTTTTCATTGATTGTTTATCCTATTATTTCAATTCTTTATTGGCATTAGGCACATATTTTACAGAATTGTGTTGTTAAAATATTAAACTAGAGCAAGTTTGTCTCTATAACAAAAAAGTGCATCAAACGTTTATAATGTGTGAGTACAAGCATAAAGTAGCTAAGTTTTTTTTATACCCCCCGCTTGAAAAGCGGGAGGGTATATAGTAATCGTTAATTCCGTCCGTCCGTCAGTTACGCTTTGGGGTACCCATCTCTTATCCGCAACTCCTCTCATACCACTGAATGAAATTTGATGAAACTTTAACAGAATCTTTATTACATATTGCCATTGTGCACCTGCTATTTTATTTTTTGATCCGACACATATTTTGGGTTTCCCGGGCAAAGCAAAACATGGACTTTGTCATCAGTTATAATCATATGGGAGGCGGGGGGTATCATTTAGTGAGCTCATTGCTCACCGTACCTCTAGTTCAATTTAAAATCAACTGTAAATAAATACATTTTTTTAATACAGAAGATCTATTAATCCTTTTTATATAAAGTGTGCTCATATTTAATCCTGCATGTTTGCTGTGCTCCTGTTTTGTATTGTTTTATGGACTTTTGGTCTTGAATACTGTTCGTTATCTCCATATATTTCAGTCCATATATTTCATTTACGTAAATACCATAAACCTATCATTTTCAAAATGGTGTGCCGCATCTTCGAAGAAAACGATGCATTTGAGTGATAGTCTATATATGCGAGATGTTAATGCATTTTTTCATTAGTGACGTAATAAAAATTTTCGGTGATACAGAACTAATTTTCGATAACCTTGGTTTTTGAGTGTAAATGAAGTTAAATCCTTTCAGGCAGTTTTTATATTTTATGTTGAAGAATTTAGCCGAAGGAAGGGGCAAATAAGATGTATATTATATTTTTCAACTTTATAATTATTTCTTACCTTGATGTTGCAGACAGCCCAGGAAAACGACCCATAATAAGTACATCTCTGTGATAGGTATTCTGGTTATATTAGAGGAGTTTCCCTATATATATATATATATATATATATATATATATATATATATATATATATATATATATATATATATATATATATATATATATATATATATATATATATTTATATATATATATGTATATATATATATTTTCATTTATAAAATTACATTCGGCATTACGTAAAAAGTTGTTGAAATTTCGCCCTGACTAATTCAAAGAAAAATTATAAAATTAAATGTCAAATGTGGTAAAATTCTTGGAAACCATATTACAAAATGTTACAAAAGCAGTTGTCCGGTGTTTTTGTTTGACTGGCTATTATCAAAACCTTATGATGCAAATTCTATAGCTGAATTCTGGTTAAAAAGATTAAATGTACACTTCAGCATTAAATTCCTATTTGTGGATGTCATCAGTCCTATAACACACCTGCCGATCAATATGATGATCCTGCCGATGATAATTTATCGGCACGACCAGGTGTGTTATAGGACCAACGACATCCACAAATATGAATTTAATGATTATATTTACATTCTCTAATTTTCCCTCTTCGTAATTCTTTATTTCTTTAATGTGAATTTAGCATCACTCACAACTGAAGTGCTTAATAGAAATAAGAGCCGTTTGTGACGTCGCAAAGTTAAACAAGAGGTACTGTGAGCAATGAGCTCACTAAATGATACCCCCGCCTCCCATATCAATATAATGGCAGTGTCCATGTTTTGCTGTGGGAAACCCAAAATATGTGTCGGATCAAAAAGTAAAACAGTAGGTGCACAATGGGAATATGTAATAAAGATTCTGTGAAAGTTTCATCAAATTTCATTCAGTGGTATGAGAGGAGTTGCGGATAAGAGCTGGGTACCCAAAGCGTAACAGACGGACGGACATACCGATTACTATATACCCTCGCGCTTTTCAAGCAGGGGGTATAATTACATTCGTTATTACATTAGAAGTAGTTGAAATTTTGCCCTGACTGATTCCAAGAAAAATTAGAAAATTAAATGTGAAATGACGCATAATTTTGGAAATCATGTAACACTGTAACAAAATGCTACAAAACTTCAAAAGTAGTTGTTAGGTGAATTTGTTTGATTGGCGATTATCAAAACCTTATGATACAAATCTGTAGCTGAATGCTGATTATACATGTATAGATAAAATGTATACAGAATATTACATTTGTTAAAATCCCATTTTACCACGATTATTGCCTAGATCAAAGAAATGCAGTGGACACTATTCTCCAATATATCACGAACGTCATTATAAAAAAACACCAGGGCTTTCGATTCTCTATAATTGGGGAGGTTATGGACCCCATTCCCAATTTTAAAAAGTAATTGAACGTGTTAATTTTCCCAAAAGTCATTTATCTCCAAAATAAAAAAAAATATAAAGGTGGATATATGATAATTATGTTCCCCAAACGAAGTTGGGGAACATATTGTTTTTACTCTGTTTCTTATTATGTTCCCCAAACGAAGTTGGGGAACATATTGTTTTTACTCTGTTTCTTATTATTATTATGTTCCCCAAACGGAGTTTGGGAACATATTGTTTTTACTCGGTTTCTTATTATTATTAAGGTCTTCCGTCTTCAGCGGAAGACCTTCTTGTTATTCTTAGGTTTCTTTTCCACTATTTTTATTATTATTATTATTATTGTTTTTTTTTCTTACCGATTTTGTGCACGCGATTTCTAGAAAACGGCTGGATAGATTTTCATGAAACTTTCAGGTCTGATAGAACATCAAACAAACCTGATATATAATTTTTTGTTTTGATGACGTCACTTCCGGTTTTGAGATTTCAGCGATTTAGTGATTTTCAGTGGGTCTCATTGTCCATCATTTTTCTCCAAAATGCCTTGAGACAGAAACATGAGATTTTCAGCGATGATAGAGCAATGTGTGCTCTTTTGTCACACACCACTTTCTTTCTCCGGAAGTGCCACATTTTGGCGCTCACTATGGCTCGAAAAAAGACCTATTGGGAATTTAGGAATTTTTAGCACATTTTTTGCAATATCTTTTTACACTTAAATATTTTGTAAAGAAATATAGAACAAAAGTTGTGAAGAATGTCACGATCTTTCGAAAGATATCAACGAAAAGGGGCTGGCCCCTACAATAAAGGGCCGAAAGGGGCCGAAAGTTTTTCCTTTATATCTCAAAAAGTATTGAGAATTTGCAATACATCAAATAAGCAAAGTTGTTCTAGATATCAAGCTTTATTGAATGGCGTCGTCAAAATACGTCCGGCGACGTCACTTCCGGTCAAACCGGAAGTAGTCAAAAATTGCAAATTTTTGCTGATCTTGACAGATTTTTGGGTAGCATATGTCACTGGAAGCTTAAATCTGAATTTTCCGTCCGTTGACGTCACTTCCTGTCAAACCGGAAGTAGCCAAAATTGCTTATTTTGAAGGTTTTGATGCAAATTGAAATTATAAAGTCACTGGAGACTACTTAGCTCATTGCTTTCTTTTGTTCACGTCACTTCCGGCACATCCAGTCAAAACCGGACGGAAGACCTACTCGTTGCTTTGCAACGAGCTCGGCTCTAGTTATTATTATTATGTTCCCCAAACGAAGTTGGGGAACATATTGTTTTTACTCTGTTTCTTATTATTATTTTTCTTCTTCTTCCTGGGTACTTTTTTGTCCGTGAGTGATCTTGTAAACTGTTCACCCGAAGTAGGTAAAACCTTTTTAGGGTTAGTAGACATGTTATGTAGATTTGCGGAATCAAGGTCATTTTGCGCGCACGTGCTTGCAAGAGCGCGCACGTGCAACACGTAAAATGACCAATATTATAGATAAGGCCGTAACTTTCTATTTTTTGATTATATGCTTTGAAACTCATAATATGAATATATAATAGTATCATACACATGATGACATGATCAAAATAGCAAGATCTCACGCGCATGCACGTGCGCTTCGCTCTGATTGGCTGAAACTAAAGTCTCAATATCTTTCTTGTTTTTTGACGAAATCCTTTGAAATTTTAAACATATTCATACTTTATGAAGATCTAAGGCATGATTCATAAGAATTATCATGTGCATGTGCATGCACGTGTGCTGCAATCTGATTGGCTGAAACTTCAAATGTCTATATCTTTCTTAGTTCTCAACGAAACGGGATGAAATTCAGAATATGAATAGGTATAATGGATTTCTACATTATGCTACCATCAAATTTAAATTCAAGGACATGCATGCATGCAAATGCGCACGCACAATACGTAAAATAACCATTATATTTGAAAAAACAGTAACATTTATATTTTTATAATATTTATATTAATTCGATATGTTAATGGTTTAGAAAACATGCCATGGTCATCTTGCATGTGCATGCATGTGCGTGCGCATGCAATACGTTTAATGAGATACATGTATAGTTGATATGTAGTTTAAATAAATCTATGATGAAATCCTTTAATACTGAGCATACTTTTAAAAAGTTTTACAGGTTAAATGGCACAAAAAGGGATTTGGGGAGCGTTTGGGGAACATCTGTAACGGTCCCCGTTACAATTAAAACTAGTTATTCTTTTTTTTCTTCTTTGTTCTCCGGTACTTTTTTTGTCCGCGAGTGTTCTCAGAAACTGTTCACCCAACTAAGTTAAAACCTTTTTAGGGTTAATAGGTGTCAAGTGTAGATGTGCGGAACGAAGGTCATTTTGCGCGCATACGCATGCACGTGCGTGCGCGTGAAATGAGTGAAATGACTGATATACTTATTATAGCCATAACTTTTACATATTTTGATGAAATGCTTTGAAACTCATTCTATAAGGATATATTATTAGTCTAGAAAATATGACATGGTCAAATTAGCACGAACTCACGTGCATGCACGCGCGCTTTGCTCTGATTGGCTGAAACAAAGATCTCAATATCTCTTTTGTTTTTTGACGAAATGATTTGAAATTTTAAACATAGTCATGCATTAGGATGTACTACAATATAATATATAGCAGGTATTATGAAAACACCCGCATGCACATGCGCTGCAATCTGATTGGCTTAAACTTTAAATAGGTATAACTCCTTTGATTTTCAACCAAACAGGATGGGATTTAGAACATAGATAGACATAGTGGACTCCTACAAAAAGGTAAGGTCATCATGCACATGCATGCACGTGCATGCACATGAGATGGGTAAAATTAAAAATACACTTGATGAAGCGTATTTTTTAATACTTTTGGATTAAATGCTTTATTATTTTATTATATTTATGTATATAGATAGTGTAGACAAGATAATATGGTCATTACGCACATGCATTTACATGTGCACACGTGCAAATGCTAAAATTTGAATATACTCGGTATACTTCTGGGAAACATTGTTAAAGTGTAAAATGCATCGAGCTTGTCTTAGTTAATGAAGCTTAAAGGGAGTATGGCACCAAAAGGGAGTTGGGGAGCGTTTGGGGAACATCTGTAACGGTTCCCGTTACAATTAGCCCTAGTTATTATTATTATTTTTTTTTTTCTTATTTGTTCTCAGGTACTTTTTTGTCCGCGAGTGTTCTCAGAAACTTTTCACCCAACTAAGCTAAAACCTTTTTAGGGTTAATAGGTGTGTAGTGTAGGTGTGCGGAACGAAGGTCATTTTGCGCGCATACGCGTGCACGTGCGTGCGCGTGATATGAGTTAAATGACCGATATACTTAATATAGATAAAACTTTTACATTTTTTAATGAAATGATTTGAAACTCATTATATAAAGATATATAAATAGTGTAAATAACATGACACTGTCAAATTAGCACGAACTCACGCGCATGCACGTGAGCTTCGTTCTGATTGGCTGAAACAAAAATCTCAATATCTTTTCTGTTTTTTGACGAAATGATATGAAATTAAAAATATAGGCATACTTTAGGATGTTCTACAATATGATATATAACAATTGTCTTGAAAACACGCGCATGCACGTGCGCTGCAATCTGATTGGCTTAAACTTTAAATGGCTATAACTCCCTTGTTTTTCTCCCAAACAGGATGGGATTTAGAATATAGACAGATATATAGGACTCCTACAAGAAAGTATGGTCATCATGCACGTACGTGCATGTGCACTTCGTTCTGATTGGCAGAAACGAAAATCTCAAGATCTTTTCTGTTTTTTGACGAAATGATATGAAATCTAAAAAATATACATACTTTAGGATGTACTACAATATGATATATAACAATTGTCGTAAAAACACGCGCATGCACGTGCGCTGCAATCTTATTTACTAAAACTGTAAATGGCTATAACTCCTTTGTTTTTCAACCAAACAGGATTGGATTTAGAACATAGACAGACAAAATAGACTCCTACAAGAAGGTAAAGTTCTCATGAACGTGCATGCACGTGCGTGCACGTGAAATGAATAATATTAAAAATACGCTTAAATGAGTGTATTTTTAATACTTCTGGATTAATAGATTTGATATTAAGTATATTAAAATTTATAAATAGTGTAGACAAGATGATATGGTCATTACGCACATGCATTTAGATGAGCAGGCGTGCAATGCTAAAATTTGAATATATTTTGTATTTTTCTGGGAAAACTTTGTTTAAGTCTAAATTGCATAAAGTCTTATCAAATAGCGCTTACAGAGAATATGGCACCAAAAGGGAGTTTGGGAGCGTTTGGGGAACATCTGTAACGGTCCCCGTTACAATTAGCCCTAGTTATTCTTCTTATTCTTCCTGGGTACTTTTTTGTCCGGGAGTGATCTTGTAAACTATTCATCTGATGTAGGTAAAACCTTTTTAGGGTCAGTAGACATGTTATGTAGATTTGTGGAATCAAGGTCATTTTGCGCGCACGTGCTTGCAAGAGCGTGCACGTGCAACACGTGAAATGACCAATATAATAGATATAGCCGTAACTTTTTTATTTTTAGATGAAATGCTTTGAAACTCATAATTTGATTATTTATTTGTAGTATAGACATGATGACATGGTCAAAATAGCAAGATCTCACGCGCATGCACGTGCGCTTTGCTCTGATTGGCTGAAACTAAAGTCTCTATATCTTTCTTGTTTTTCGACGAAATCCTATGAAATTTTGAACATAGCCATGCATTAATATAT
>PRKT01000060.1:1780707-1842741 GCA_003671525.1 Saccostrea glomerata | reverse complement strand
AGAGGAATAATGGTAGTTTTGAAACAAAAGTAGATTTTCCCATTCTCTTGTTTCTTTTAAGCTCATTTTTATTCAGTAAAACCTACAAAATCACGTTTTTTGGTCAAATTTTAGGAAGAATTTACAGGGGAAACAATAGGTGCCGTTACCAGAAATTTTGTAGATTTTGGGTAATTTTTCATCAGCTTTTAAAAAAAAATATTTAAATGTCCCATAAATATTTTAATTTGTTTAAACTAAGTTATGTACCATCTATACAATGCACTGTTTCATGAATTTCAAATCAGTGTGCAAAGTATTAAAAAATCGCTTTGAAAAAGGGCCTAAAATGGTAATTTTCTCAATTTGGCAAAATGCCAAAATCCCCAAAGATAAGCGTTGTAAAGCCATTATGTAGAATTACAGTTTTTAAAAAATTATGTTCTTATACTAAAGAGGAATTATGGTAGTTTTGAAACAAAAGTAGATTTTCCCATTCTCTTGTTTCTTTTAAGCTCATTTTTATTCAGTAAAACCTACAAAATCACGTTTTTTGGTCAAATTTTAGGAAAAATTTACAGGGGAAACAATAGGTGCCGTTACCATGGCAACGAGATGTTTTTTTAAATAAAAAATATAAAACCATTAATGATGTGACAATGTGAGTACACACAAAACGTTTCATTAAATTTGAAAATGTAGTGTGGCAAATCATTATTGATATTGTTTGATAGTTACAGAGAATTGACATTAAAACGACCAAGTGTGAAGAGTTATCGTTCTTTGTACAAATATGCGAAAATATGATAAGAAAAAATCAAAAAAATGGTAGATTTCTTTTATTTTTAAAAAGTTTTAAAAACATTGACGAAAATTAAATTTTTAAAGATAATTATAAATCAGCAATTTTAAATTATTCTGAATTTCTTTTTTTCCAAATAATATTATTTAAAAAATTATATTTATTCCTTTTGCAAAACATTTCATATATTTACTTCTGAATGCTCATAACCAGTGTAGGAGAGCTTGTTCTCTACGAGTGTGAAATAGGGATTGCACTCATAGCACAAGCAGTTGCGTCTATAGGCCTGTGAACGCATATTGCAGACTGCAGGTTGATAGTGGGAGAAAGCAGTGGGTATGCAAATATATTGATATATAAAAGTTTATATGGCTATATGAAACAGTGAAAGGTAACTGTGAAATCATGAAATATGAAGAGATAACTAACAGTATTCGAGGACAAAAGCCCATTAAACATTACATAATAGGAGCAGAGAAAACATGGACCTCCAAAACATCAGAGGTTAGATCAGATGCCATTAAAATTCTTCGGGCCAATTTTCGTGGATTGTTTCAATGTACAGATTAAGGGATATATATTATTTAGCATGGAATATAAAAAGTTAATATAATTAAAAGGTATAAATGGCAGAAAAGATGGTAACACATATCTTTAGAAAAATGCATTGTATTATTTATATTTGCAGAGTGACATGGATTTTACAAGGTAAAAAAGATATTGGTCTAGGATATTGCAGATGATAACCCTTCAAAGGACATGATTTTAGCGTGCATGAGAATCTCACAATATTACTGTTTGTCAAAGAAAACGATCAATCACTGTTATTTTGTTTCTCTCCTTTGAGAAAGAAATAATTTCCAGATGCTAATGGCCTGCATTTTCCTCCATTTTGATAATAGTTAATTATACAAGTTTTTGTTGAATTTGACAGAAAGCAGAAACTTTCAAGTGCATAAACGTGTTAAAGCAAAGTATCAGTTGAGCAATTAACATATCGCAGGATTCTTTACGAGTTTCAATGAATCTGTTATAAAGCGCTTTCCTAGAATTACAAGCGTCATTTAAAAAATTGATCAGATAGAAGCAAAAAGATTAAAAAAAAAGATGCATTTTCCCCCTTTTAATGGTTTATTTTTGTTCATCGACAACAAGAACAAAGTAACTAAGTCTGATCTTTTCATGATTATTAACTGAATGAATTACTCAATTACCGATGACATTACTATGTTTTAAGTTCCCCATTTACCCATCTGGCAAACTGGCTGCTGGAAGCTTCTTTTACAGTTAATTTCTATTGATATCTGTTTTGTGCAGAAAAAAAATCAAAACAGTTTTTTTTAAATGCCAAATTTCATTGCTTGGGAGAACAGCATTTGTTATATAAATATAAAGTCCCACTTCTGTAAACTTACCTTGGATGGCTACTTGCAGCGTAAAGGATAGAACCAAAACAAGGGGAAAACGCATGCCGGAAAATTCACAGAGTCTTCAGAGATCCGATTAATTCCACAGCGATTTCTGTCAAACTCCCAACACGCGCTCACACAGAGGCTAAACGAAGTCTGAACAGAGAGAACATAGTCATTAGAGATGTAATACAAACGTGATCAATTGGAGCCATTGTGTTGGAATTCAACGGCGGAAAAACGGATTTTCAGATTGGTTTTCTATTATCAGCTGTTAAAACCATCATCTGAAAATGTTATTGGTCATTGTATGAGGAAATGCGATGGTAATTAACCAGCTCTCCATGAAAGACGCATCCCACACAGAAAATATCACTTACCAATAAATCATACGCTTACTTTAATCTTTTTTTAAACTCTGAAAATAATTGTAAATTTTTACCCAGAATCCTTTCTGGAACACAGACAATCAACACTAGTGTGAATTCTGTACTTGAGGGTGACGCTTGGCTGATGAAGTCTGATTGCATAGAACGGTCGGTCCCCGCCGGAGACTGCAATAAGGAATTGATGAAACCAAGACATGCTATATGATCGTTCTGATCAATATTAATTGTCATTTCATTAACACTCAACCCGCATCGGCACTTAATATCTTATTTTTAAAGTGACATCAAAAACTGAAGTACAACTACGTTACGTCACCTTTCAGTGCTTCACAAACTACAGAGAAGGTATTAACAATTGAAGGAATGCATTATTTAATATGTAATTATATCTATGTTAGAGGCAACATTTACCAAATAAAACATATTTCTTTGCACTGTCGTTATCCGAATAAACTAATAAATCATTAATTAACCCTACTTCATGTTGATCAGAAAGCTTTTGCTTTACGTTTTTGTGGCCAAGAAGGAGATTCGAAATACATGTACATTGTAGTACCAAAAAACGTCAGTTGGGAGCCCCGAAAACACTTTTCTCAGAGTCCTTGACGGCCCAATCTGTCGACCTAGGAGTTTTTAGACTAAAATAAAATGAAATAAATAAATAAACCCGCCATTTATGTTTTAAAAGACTATAACTATTTTAATATAATTTTGTCTTTTTCTGTGATGAACTTAAAAGAAGCTTGAGTTTCTGATTGACAACATTTATGTTGTTTTTGGAGACCAGGTCTTCCAACAATCTATTAAAATCCCCATGGGTATCAATTGCGTCCCGATATTAGCAGAACTATTTTTGTATTCATATTCAGCAGAATTCGTACAAAATCTTATGCGTGAAAAGAAGGAAACATTTGCTGTGACCTTCAACTCAATATTTAGATATATCGACGACGTATTAACAATTATAATTTCTATTCCTAAGTCGATACAATATATCCTGGTCTGAGTTTCTGATTGACAATAGCTATGAATGGAAATTACCATTGTTAATTGATAATACGTCGTCGATATATTCAAAAGAATTCAATTTATAATGGGTAATTCCTATTCCTACCTCGATACGATATATACTGGTGAGCTTGAGATAAAAGATACCACAGAGTCTGATACATCTGTTTCATACTTGGATATTTTACTTTGAAAAGACGTAAATGGTAATCTAACAACCAAGCTCTATGATAAACGTGATGACTTTAACTTTTCTATCTCCAACTTCCTTTACTTATTCAGCAATATACAATACCTTCATCACCTGCATACGGAGTTTATACATCTCAGTTGATTCGAAACGCAAGGGCATGCTCTACGTATGAACAAATTCTAAAACAAGTAAAATTATTGACAAACAGGTGATGAAACAAGAATATCAGCAGTTGCGTTTTAAGTCATCATTTCGTAAGTTTTATGGTCGATACAATGACCTTGTCAGCAAATACAATTTATCATTTAGTCAAATGCTGACTGACGTTTTTCATACTAACTGTTAGTCCATTATTTATAAACTGAATTGACGACGGATTTTCCCGTTATTTCCCGATCATGGCAAAGGAGCACACGGCGGGTGTAACCGGTCAGCAGGGGAAGCCCACTCTTCCACGGCACTTGATCCCACCTCTGATGTTTTTGAGGTCCGTGTTTGCTCTGCTCCTAATTTTGTAATGTTTTATGGACTTTGAGATTGAATACTGTTCGTTATCTTTATGTTCATCATCATTGAGTCAAATGCTGACTGACGTTTTTCATACAAATTGTTAGTCTATTATTCATACACTAAGTTGACGACGGATTTTCCCGTTATTTCCCGAACATGACAAGGAGCACACGGTGGATGTGACCGGTCGGCAGGGGATGTTCACTCCTCCATGGCACCTGATCCCATCTCTGATGTTTTAAAGGTCCACGTTTTGCCCTGCTCCTATTTTGTATTGTTTTATGGAATTTTGATCTAAAATACTGATCATTATCTCCATGATAACACAAAAACATTCATTTTTGCACTCAAGGTAACATTCATTTCAAACATGAAATATTGTGGTATTTTAGCCTAAGATTTTAAAATTGTTAAAGCTCAAACTTCATGCCCTATACGAACAAGTAACACCAAAAATTGAAGGTATGTAAATTTATAATAGTAAAATATGTATATAGTAAAACATATGGAGATCACAAACAGTTTTCAAGATCAAAAATTCATAATACAATACAAAATAGTAGCAGAGCAAACACGGACTTTAGAAGTGGGATCAGGTGCCATGGAGGAGTGAGCATCACCCGCCGACCGGTCACACCCGCCGTGTGCTCCTTGACATATAATCGGAAAACACTTAGTACATGTAATGGAAAAAATCCGTCGTCAATTTAGTGTATAAATAATGGACTAGCAATGAATACGAAAAATGTGAGTCAGCATTTGACTCAATGATAAATTGTATTTGCTGACAAGGTCATTGTATCGACCCATAAAACTTACAATATGATGACAGTAAACGACACTGCAGATATTCTTATTTCATCAACTTGTTTTGCCCAAAACATATCTCATACTAATTGATTTCCAATTTAGAGTTTTCCTCGATTTAGAAACTGTTCATACATAGAGCTTTCTTTCCCAAACTTCTAAAACGAATCTGAACGGTAAATCTTCCAATGTTGTCTTCAGAATAAAATGAAACGCTATGTGAGTTTATGTTATGGAAACCAATTCTTATGTTCAAAATGATGCAGAATTTTTTTTTAAATCTTCTTGAAAAAGACGACTCTTGACTTACATAAAAGATTTTTTTTTCTAAAATAAGACAAGCTATTAAAAAATAAAATGATGAAACAAATCGACATTTTGCAAATGCTGTTGTCGATACAATTACCTTTTCAACAAATACAAGCACAATGCAGCACAAACATATACTACATGCACTGATATAAAAAACGAATAAACTAGATGTACTGTGAGCACCTAGCTCACTAAATGATACCCCCGCCTCCCATATAATTTTAGTGGCAAAATCCATGTTTTGCTCTGGGAGACCCGAAATACATGTAAGTGTAGGATCAAAAGTAGAATAGGAGGTCACAATTGCTCTATGTAACAAAGATTCTGTGAAAATTTCATTAAAATGTCAATCGGTGGTTTAAGAGGTGTTGCAGATAAGAGATGGGTACCCCAAAGCGTAACAGAGGAAAGGACATCCCGATCACTATATACCCCCCCCCCCCCTTGCTTATCAAGAGGGGTATAAAAGGCACAAATAATAATTTGACAAGTAAGGACATTCACAAAGAAAAGTATATAATTTCATAGAAATCAAAGTATCAAAGAACTTAATATAGTTAACAATAGTACACTGTACTACTGAGTATACTATAGTAATTTCTTTTGTTAGTAAATACACATCCAACGTTTGGCGGTTACTATGTGCACAATTCAAAGTATGAATGTTGTATCTCAAGATGCAGAATTTCCAGATGCTATACAAACTGAAAAAATCTTGAAAATTCCTCCGAATGATAGTAAACTTTTTAAAGAAACAAGTCTGAAGAGGTTTTGATTTTTTTTCTTTAATGATAAATGTCAAAAAGGTACTAATAGTAAATTAATACATTAAAAATCTAACAACTTTAGTTGCACTTCATTCAAAATGTGATAAATATACATACTTCCGTAGATGGCGTTTATGCTAAAAATATTATTCCAAGCAAATTGATTGAACATCATCATTAAATAAAAACAGACAAACAGACACTTATTTCTTAAATTTCCATTTTAACTGACCCTTGTTTCATTTAGAAAATTCAATAGTAATGAAGAAAACTCTGCATGTCCATCATGTGTATTACTAAGCAACACTCAGTGAAAAAGTTTGGAGTTCAGTCATGTGCTGGGCAAATAGCTTTATAGGGTTTTAGATGGTTTATAACCATTACCTTATTTGTAGTTTTTTCTCGGAGCGCGGGAGTCTGGAGTTTTTATAGTCAAAAAAAAAAAAAAAAAATCTGAAAAAAAAAAATTCCCACCCTCAACCAAAAAAAATCTCCAGGATGGCAGCGTTTTTTTACGAAGAAAGCTTCAGACTCCTGTGCTAAAAAAAGACATCGGAAATGTAAATATTTGCTGATATATTCTTAATAGAAAAGTACGTTTAACCCTATGATATATGATATGCATACATGTTTATTCTTCAAAATGCAAGTTTTTTTTCTTCAAAAATAACTATTAGGATTCATTGCGCAAAGGTGTTTCTTTTCCCTCTTTATTTGAATCAAACATGCCCATCGGCGTAAAGCAGCACCTCATTTCATTGGCTGATTTTTTTAAAATCTGATATAGCAGGGGCGGAGTCAAAGACACAAAGAAACACAAAATACGTGCAAGTTTTCTGTAAACTTTAATTTGTACCACAACACAAAAAACTTGAAACCGATTCAATCTTATTGGCTCCGCCTTCTACCGTAACGATTTAAGTGGAAGGCGTTTGTTTAATCCGTTATGTAATACTTAGTAACCTGTTGTCATGCATACGATATTTAAGTTTTTTTAAAAAACAAATCAGCACTTAGGAAGAGAGCCAATTAATAAACGTTTAAGAATGGAGCAAATAAGAATTCAGATTCTCACCTAATGGGAAAAGAAACAACTTGGTACAATGTATAATATTGAATTGTAAGCAATTGTTGAATTGAGGTAAAATAACAACATGGTGAAGAAAACTGATACATTGGATAAACGACATTAAAAACAGAAAGGAAATACAAAAAAAAAACCCAACTGTTTTGTGATATTCAGTATTCTAACGCTATGTCTTTGGACAAAAATAGCCACAGCAACTTTCGTTGACAATACATCTGCAAAACGAACACAATACTCCTTTTAAATCTTGAGTTCTGTGCCGATAACTTCCTGCAATGAGAAAAATGTTGATTTTCTTAAGGTAGAATTCTTTTCATATTTCTTGTATTTAAAAGTTAATGAAATTTTCAGAAGGCGAGAGAACAATACCATTTAGTGATAGTATCAGTGAGATTAAACTTGATCGTTTTATAATAGAGACAAGGTCAGGTCAAGGTCGATACCTATCAACTGGACATTAATAATAAAAAGAATTACTCTCGCCAATTATGCGATCCCTACTTGTATTTCAAATGATTGAATGTTTTTCTTTTTTCATAAAAAGATACTTCCATGAAGGGCCTATAAGATGATGTTATTAAATCGACATAAATAATTAAACTAAAATGGATATTGGCTATTCCGAATTTCCTCTACTTTTCTTAATTTTTTAGGATATATTAGTAATTATCTGCTTTCTATATTTAAATTTGTCTCATTTCCACAAATGGCAAAGTTGTCATTTAAAGATACAAACTGATACAAAAGCAAAAAGTTTTGATCGTTTACTAAAGAGAGAAATACTAGTAGTATAAGGAGCCTAGATAGTGCGGAAGTGACGTCATAACCGGAAGTGGGGGGAAGTGGCCGGAAGTGGCTTAACCGGAAGGCGTCTAGCAGACCGGGTCAATTGAGTGCAGCCCCTGTGGGGGATAGGTGGGTCAAGGGAGTGCAGGTTTGGGGGTCTGTGGGGATAGGTGGCTCAACTCAGTACAGCCCTAACCCTACCCCTAACCCTAACCTATCCCCTAAATACTGGGGCCGCTTACACTGTGTTTACATTGGTACGTTGGTACTACGATTTTTTGGCAGCGACTCAAAAAGAATGTCATTATGACGTCACGCATTCATTCACAGTCTAGACAGCCTAGCCTAAACCGGTTCAAACTTGGTTTTTTTTACTGAAAGACAATAACAAAACAGGATTTTTTACTGAAAACAAGAACACTAACACACACACACAATACTAGAACAAGACAGATTTTTATTCACAATGAAAAAACATACAATTACATTTTCTGTTTCTTCTTCTGTCCCTTATCAGTGGTCAGGGGTAGATTCCTCTTGGTTTCCTGAGGTTTTTTTTCTTTAGTTTTTTCTATGTCTTTTACCGATACGAAGGATGGATCCATCCCTCTTGGTTTCCCTCTCCTTTTTCTTGAGATTGTTTTTCTTCAGGCGATAAAGGGATGCGACAATATACATACACTTTATAAATAGGCCTATGTGTAAAAAGTCCTTGAAGGCTGTTTTCTTTCCGAACCCTCTTTTCTTCCAATTGATGAAAACACAATTCAAGTTGAATTTTCCAGGAACTCTTCTCCAGTATTTTATAAGGTCCACTCATGATCTCCAATTGGTATTTTTGATAACCGTAATATCCATTTTTTCTCTCCTTTAGACAGTATTTTTCCTCTCTGGTGTCATAATCTTCAGGATCCAATTCCACTCTTTTTACTAACCAAAATTTTTGTACTTTAAATTCGGTGGCCATTTTAAATAATTTCTGTTGCGTTTATAAAAATTCTGGATGGCTTCTTCTTTAGTTTTCATCCATTCTCCAAAATGTTCTCCGTTAATAGACCAACAATACTCCGTTTCCTCTGTTATATTTTTTGTCTGCTCTATTTTACCTGTGTTCACTTCCAAGTGCTCACACAGAATGATCCTCATTGTCCAGCCCTGTATTATATATATATACCATGGGATTATTTTAGGGCCGTGTGCAAAAAATATATGTTTTACCTGCATTTTCTTATATATACCTGTTGCATCATCTATAAAGTGCCGTGTGCAAAAAATTAGGGTCGTGTGCAAAGAAATATACCTTTTACCTGTGTTTTCTTATATACCTGTTGCATCATCTATAAAGTGCCGTGTGCAAAAAATACGATAAACTTACCTATGCATTGTGACGTCATCCACTGTATAAATACGGTTTTTTCTTTCACTTTGGGTTCATTTTAGCCTCAGAGCCATCAGGTGATAGACATGGATTCTACTAGAGAAAAACAGTTACAGGCTCAACGAATATTGAAACGAAAAAGAACCGAGAGAGAAATAGATTTACCACCTAAACCGATTTCTGAGTATTATCAGACGAGACTAGCTAAAGAGAAGAGCTCTTCAAAATTTAAAGCCCATGAAAATAGATATATCGTCCATTTCAATGAATTTCCAGAAGAAGAAGAAAACACAGCTTTCCTTCGGCGATTATTCAGAAACATGTTACAAAACTTCAAATCCCAAATGCAGTGTAATCCTAACGATTACCTCCGCCTGAACATAAGTCACCATTCTCTGGAATCAGACATTTGGTACGAGTTTACAATCAATCAAGCTTGTGGAGCCCCAGAGTGGACGAAATTACAACAGGTATTAGCTCCTCAGTATCGACTGAAAATATTTCAATTCAAGTCTACTTCCACTAAACTCTGTTTAAAACCTATTTACAAAGGTTCGGGAAATGGAACTTATTTGAACATATTGTTAGACGACCATCATTGCGATGCCATCGTATCCATGCCGGGAGTAACGGGGAACCCCTATTACTGTGATCATTGCGGCGTGGGGTACAGGAATGTCACAGACCATCGGTCCAAGTGCCCTCATCGCTGTAAATATTGTTTATCACAACACCCTAAATGTCCCGATGAAGGGATCAAGATTCGATGCCGGGAATGCCAAGGAATGTTTAAGAACAGGACCTGCTACGAAAATCATTTAATACCTCATAGTAATAAAACCACCACTACTGTCTGCAATTTAATGGGACTATGCGAGAAGTGTCAGTCCTGGATACCTAAGAAATTATTTCCTCATCACAAATGCGGAGAACAGAAACAGTGTAAGATCTGTAAGAAAATCGTCAATGCCGATCATCGGTGCTACGTTCAACCGAAGCCCCAGAAGAAGAAGAAGGGGAAAGACACCTTAAAGTTTTACATTTATTTCGATTTCGAATGCACTCAGGAAACGGACATTCACGTCCCTAATCTGTGTGTGGCACATTGCGTCTGTCAACATTGCGATGACTTAGACATAGACCAACCCTGTCCTCATTGTCAACACATAGGACCCCGTCAGCACCTATTTCAAGGACCAGACACCTTAAAGAAGTTCATGGACTGGTTATTGCAACCCACTACAGGTACTAAGAATTCCACTTTAGTACACGACGAGGCCATCATCATCGCCCATAACTTCAAAGGATACGACGGACAATTCATTTTGAATTACATAGTGCATTCCTCTTGCCTGAAACCTAACCTGATCATGAACGGCAGTAAGATCTTGTACATGGAAATATGTGGACTCAAATTCATCGACTCCTATAGTTTTTTTTACCGTTTCCTTTGGCCCAGATGCCCTCCGCTTTCGGATTCAACGAATTGAAGAAAGGTTATTTCCCTCACTTTTTTAATACGGAACAGAACCAGAATTACGTGGGACCTTATCCACCGGCAGCTTTCTACAAACCGGACGAAATGTCTACCAGTGGACGACAGGCTTTTTTCCAATGGTACGAACAACAGAGGGGAAAATTGTTTGATTTCCAGAAAGAGTTTGTAGGGTATTGTATCTCGGACGTCGACATTTTACGACGATGCTGTGCACAATTTAGAACCATCCTCAAGAGTTTGGTCAACGTGGACCCTTTCCAGGAATCCATCACGTTTCCCAGTGCTGCTAATTTAGCCTACCGTCGAAATTTCATGCCTAAAGACACCATTGCCATCATTCCGAACCTCAGGTATGAACCGGCACGACAATATTCGGCCAAAGCCTGTCGGTGGCTCACCTGGATGAGTCATCAGAGTGCATGTCACATACGACATGCCAGAAACGGAGGCGAAGTCCCGATCGGAAATTATACCGTCGACGGATACCAGGAAGCGACTCGTACCGTCTACGAATTTTACGGGTGTTATTGGCACGGATGCCCCACTTCCTATCCCAGTTTACAGACGGAAACTCATCCTCACCGGACCCAATTTACTTACCAACAATTACACGAGAAAACTCTCAGAAGGACTGCGGATTTGGAGGACATGGGGTACACCGTGTGTAGTATCTGGGAGCACGATTTCGATCAGCAAGTGCAACAAGATGAGAGTTTACAACATTTTGTACGAGATCTGGACATTCCAGATCCTTTGAAACCTCGAGAAGCCCTGTACGGAGGCCGGACCAATGCCACTAAATTATATTGTGAGGAAGGGGACATGAGATACGTGGACGTCTGTTCCCTATACCCTTACGTGTTGAAACACAGACCATTTCCCTTAGGGCATCCCGAGATCATCACAGACGAGTTCCAGGACGTGGGAAATTATTTCGGTCTCATTCACTGTCGGGTCTTACCACCCCGAGGCCTCTATCACCCCGTGTTACCTTATCGGACGGGAGGCAAGTTATTATTTCCCTTATGTCGCACGTGTGCCCAACAACAGGACTCTACTTCTCAACATTCATGTCAACACACCGACCGGGAACGTAGTCTCACGGGTACTTGGGTGACGAGCGAATTACATAAAGCCCTGGACATGGGCTATACCTTAGAGCGAATCTACGAAGTGTGGGATTTTAAAGAAAGCAGTCAAGAGTTATTTAAAGACTACATCAATACCTTCCTCAAGATCAAACAGGAAGCGTCCGGATTTCCCCCCGACTGTAAGACCTAAGAACAAGAACAAGATTACATTCGACAAATCTTAGACAAAGAAGGATTCCTGATGGATTGGATCAGTATCCAGAAGAATCCAGTGAGAAACCATTGCTAAACTCTTTTAAAATTGTCTGGGGGGGAAATTTGCTCAACGCTTGTTATTACCCAAAATCAGATACTGTAAACCAACTTTTATTCGCGACGACTTTATTTCGCGATTTACCGGGAGTAAACTAGTTCGCGACGACTAATTTTCGCGATCAAGCCTTTTTTCGAACTGTTTTTAATAGAAAAGGAGACTTTAAGGACACGTTCGCGGCGAGAAATATTCGCGATGCCGAGGCTCTCGCGAACCTCACGAAAATTTCTCGCACGCGAATAAAAGTTGGTTTACAGTACTTGGACGAAACAGAGGAATTACACCAAGTCTTACAAAATTCGACTCTCGACATCAAGGGCATGCAACTCTTAATCAATAAAGAGGATTCCAATGAAGACAAGATTCTAGTGAATTATCAAGACAAACAGGAATTCGTCGAAGAATGTCCCTTTGGAAACGTGGTCCTGGCTTGTTTTACCACCGCGCATGCCCGCTTACACCTCTACGAGACTTTACCTTTAGGAGAACGGGGCCTTTATTTCGATACGGACAGTATCATTTACCAACATATGGAAGGAGCTTTAAATCCTACCTTGATTCATAGTTTAGGAGAATGGACCGACGAATCAGAAGGGGATCACATCACCAAATTCATGTCGGCAGGTCCTAAAAATTATGGTTTTCGGACGGACAAAGGGACCGAGACCCTCAAATGCAAAGGAATCACTCTCAACCATCGAACCTCCCAGATCGTATGTCCAGACACTTTAGAAAAAATGCTCAAAGGAGAAATAGAGGAAGTGACAGTCCCTTATCACAGCAAAATCCAGAGGACCCGTGATCATGAGGTCGTGAACAAACCTTTAGAGAAAAAGTATAGAATTGTATATGACAAGAGACAAATTGTAGAGAAATATAACACTTTACCTTACGATTATTGATATGTTGATATGTTTGACTTTTTTGAATTAAATAAAAATTGAATTGAATTGTGTGTTTTGTTTCTTCTTCTCTATAAAAAAGGTATTCTTATTTTCAAAAAAAAAATGAAAAAGATTTCTGTGTTCACTATAAATTGGACCCTGATCCCATCTCTTCTTTCATTCATCAACATGTATTCCGAGGAGACACCCCTTCCCTCTTTTCAATTGAAACACGAATTTACCATGGTGGATGCAGGACCCTCGAAATCGGGCAGGTGTAGACAGGATCACTCCCAGGCCCGAAAAAATCGTCTGGTGTTATCGGGAATGGCAACCCGCTTACACTTCTTTAAAAGATAAAGTATCTTTCATCCGAAATATTCCAGAAGACGACGAGAAATAAGTAGCCAATTTAAGTGTGCCCCATTTACTCATTTTTGACGACATGATGGGAGGAAAAGCCATCGAATCCATTGTGGATTGGTTTACCCGCAAAGCCCATCATCGGAATACCAGTGTGATCTACATCACTCAGAATTTATTTGATCGAGCTGCCTCTCATCGCACCATTAGTTTGAATGCTCATTATCTAGTCTTATTCAAAAATCCCAGAGACAAATCTCTGATCAGTGTGTTGAGTCGTCAGCTAGCTTTGCCTCATTTGATGTCTGCTTATCAAGAAGCCACCCAGGTACCTCACGGCTATCTTCTCGTGGATTTAAGTCCCCAGACCCCAGACGAATACCGATTAAGAAGTCGAATGTTTGAAATGTTGACTATACACATGCCTCAAGAGTATAAATAAAAGTGTTTCCCACTCTTCTGAGTCATTGTTCATTTCACTCTCATCATGACTCCATCAGCCAAGAGTAAATGAGTGAGAACCTTACGACGTTTACAGCGGGAACGAGATCCCACCAAGCGAGCCCATTTAATCGAATTAATTGAATTGGTTTGCCACGGGAGCTCGCAATTTAATAAAAGGGGTCTTACCTATCAATAAACTGACTCAAAAGTTTATCGATCGTCATCGCCAAGATTTAAAGATCATTGCCGATCAATCGGCCAGTGATGAAGACAGGAAAACGGCTATTTTAAAACGCAGAGGAGCTGGATTTCTAGGTGGAGTCATCATTCGTCATTTATTCAAATGGAATAGTCCTAAAAAACACCGGGTTCGTCGTTTAAAGAGTGTAGTGGAAAGAGTCGATAATAAGAAACAAAGAGTGTCTCCAGATTGGGTGGTCCGTGTCGGAGGAGCAGCTCAAAAGAGTAGAAAAAAGAAGAAGCCAAAAGCCCCTCCCAAGAAGAGAAAATCCCCTCCCAAGAAGAAGAAAGTACCTCCCAAGAAAACAGCGAAAAGGTGAAAATCTGCTCCTCAAACTCTAGCTCAACGTAAAGTCATGCCCGAAAGTCTAAGAAACGAAATCAATCAGTATTATAAGGAACAAAGACAACAAATCATAGGAGAGTTACTCAAGAAACAAGCAGAACTGAGAATCGATCGTGCTATGTGACCCATAGGCAGTCAAAGAGCTAGCGATTTAGAAGTGTTTCCTCGAGTGAATGTGGGCATTCCCTCCTCCTCTTCCCCTGGAATTAAAGTTCCCGTTCATTCCCCTAAAATCACACGTTTTCAACCCTTGACAACCTCGACACCTCAACTTCCTAAAGGTCTGAGATAAAAATGCCGATATTGTGGAAAAATTTATGTTCTAGAGAAAAATAGAGATAAACACGAGAGCGACAAACACGGAATGTATGCCCCTCCTTAAGAGAGACAGTATAAAAGGGAGTGACATGAGAGATTTCTCTTCATTGTTTTCAAAGATGGCCAAGAAGAAAAAGGGATGTTGTACGCAATTAAGAGCGCATGCTCCTCTTTTAAGAGTGTTATCGGACCCTCACTATTCCTCGTCCTTAAAAACGGGGATTTTAAAACATTGTTCTGGAGATTGTATTCTGAAAATTTGTGAGATCGTCTACAATCTATTAAAAGGAGTTTTACCTCTCCATTCGGCTCAGAAACGAAAACTAGCTCCTAAGAAACACATCTTAAGGAGACTGATTCGACCTCAATCTATCCAGAGACGAAGAGCTTTATTAGTCAAGCAGAAAGGTGGTTTTTTACCTTTTTTAATCTCGGCAGCTGCTCCTTTACTTTTGAACCTCCTAAAATGAGTCGTAAAATGGTGTTAATACCTGAAGGTCTGTTGAATGAACTCAAAGGTAAACTCCCCAAACCTCCGGAATTTCAATCTACTCTGAGTATAGGTCATGAATTGGACCAGATTACACGACGTGAAGATTTAACCCCCGAAGAAAAAGTGGCTTTATACGGTCAAGAACTTCATCGGTATAGGAATCATTTACAACAAGCAAGAGAACCAGGGAAAAAAATCCCCTGTACCCGTAGCCCCAACCCCCGCAGCAGCAGCACCTCCAGCACCAGCAGCAGCAGTCCCAGTCCCAGCAGCAGCAGCAGCACCAGTTCCAGAGCCCGAGATCGATCAACAAATCATTCAAAGTGTGAATAAACCCATGGAAAGGAAAGCTGAATTATTATTAAATCATTTAAAGAAAAGCAAAGTCTTGACTTGGAATAAAGAGGGAGAAATCAGTTATCGAGGTCAAAAAGTACCCGATTCTAACATTGTGGATATAATGGCTGATAGCATGAGATCTAAACCTCTCAAAGGTCATCCGGTGCCTAAAGGATTAGATGAATTTGCTCAAGCTTTAAAAGAGACCCGTACTCCCATGGTTTACTTGCAAAATCAAAACCTTATAAAAGCCATACAGAAACCACCAAAAATCAGTACACCTAAAGGGGCTTTGAATGACGAGGACGACGAAGAAGAGAGCGGATTTCATGATGCTTCATCTTCTTTTTTGACCCCTATTAGACGATCTATAAAATCCAAGCCTTCCCCTATTTTAAAGTTAGAGGAGGCCTACCAGAAGAAAGGGAGAGCAGATCTATTTCAAAAGAGATTACAACAAATCGAGGAAAATTGGCTTCCTTTGCCTAAGACCTAAAGAAGAAGAGGAAGGAAGTAGAAGACATTTTAAAAGAGATTTATTACGATCCCAAGAGAGGATATGGAGGCATACAGACTTTGTATCGTCAGGTCAAAAGTTTGGGACATAAGATTTCCTTAAACACCATACGAGAATGGTTAAAAGAGCAAGATACCTATACCTTACATAAACCCATTCATCGTAAATTCCGGAGACAACAGACCAGAGTGACGGATATAGACGAACAATGGCAATTAGATTTACCAGATGTGTCCAGTTTAAAGAAACATAATGACGGCTATACGTTTTATTGTGTGCCATTGACGTCTTATCTAAATATGCTTGGGTGGTGCCTTTAAAACAGAAAACGGGAAAAGAAATGATTCGAGGATTTCAAGAGATTTTTCGACAAGACGGTCGACGTCCCGTCCGCATTCAATCGGATCAAGGCAAAGAATTTACCAATCGAGAATTCTTACAGGCGTTTAAATCCATTCATTTCTTTACCACTCGCAATACGGACACTAAAGCCAGTATCGTGGAACGATTTCAGAGAACCCTCAAAGCACGCATGTGGCGATATTTCACTCGGAATAAGACCAGACGGTATTTAGAGATCTTACCGGATTTAGTGTATGCTTACAATCATACTTATCATCGCAGTATCCAAAGAACCCCAGCTCAAGTGAAGCCCTCGAATGTGTTAAAAGTCTGGAAAACTTTATATGGGGAATCATCACCTAAACCAAAACCCCCCAAGTTTAAAACAGGAGATAAAGTGCGCATCAGTAAAGCTAAACGCACTTTTGAAAAAGGATATTTACCGAACTGGACCACGGAAATATTCACCATTGCTCAACGAGTCCCCGGTCGGTATCCTTACGTGTATCGAGTACAAGATTACAACCAAGAGGAATTAGAAGGGACTTTTTACGAGAAAGAATTACAACAGATCATTAAAAAAGACGACGTGTACGAAGTGGAGGAAATCTTGGGGTATAAAAAGCGACGAGTCGGGAAGAAAATCATTCAAGAAGTCAAAGTCCGGTGGAAAGGATATCCCCCTAGTTTCGATTCATGGATTCCCCAAACGGATCTCATCAAATAACACCTCATTGGAAATGTTGTGGAGAGAATATTCCTCGAGAAGAAATTGTGTATTTTGCACAATTATTCATTTGTATTTCCCTCATCATCACCAGTGTGGTCATGTTAGCTTTACACGATTCTAATCGAGAATATTGGATGGTCTGTGTGAGTTCTTCGGTGGGTTACATCATGCCTAGTCCTACCATGATGCATCAAACCCCTACGGTCAAGAAGACGAATTCACCAAGTTCCGGAATCTAAAAATAGATACTCCATGGACTGTGGTTGTGAAACAGATTATTTGTACATGAGGAGATCGTTTCCCATACAA
The DNA here is from genome assembly GCA_003671525.1 of Saccostrea glomerata. NCBI lineage: Eukaryota > Metazoa > Mollusca > Bivalvia > Ostreida > Ostreidae > Saccostrea > Saccostrea glomerata. The sequence continues at coordinate 1,825,087 of PRKT01000060.1, read as the reverse complement.
AAAGAACTGAACCAAAGTTTTGAATGTTTGTTATTATTATGATGTTCTTGTTCTTGTTATTGTTGATATGAATCAATAAAATAAAAGAAAAAAAAATGTGTTGTTATAATACAAGAGTCCTAAGGTCTAGGGTCTCAGTCTTAGATTGAACATGGCCGAGAGCAGTGGGTTTTACATGATTTTACCCAGTGATGGGTCCATGGCCTCTTTTCAGGGGAATACGACAGCCCAATTTAAAACCTTATTGCCACAAGCATTTGATTTAACAGATGGAGAATGGGAGGTGGCTTTAACAGAAATGATGTATCCCAATTCATTGAAAAACATTACAGAAGAGGAGGCTTATTTTGACTTCCTGATCCCTCAATCTTTTGCTTTCCATATCAAAGACCCAAATGTTTTTAAATCGGGCAGATTTAAAATGAAAACCTTAGACCCAATGCCATTAAGTCAATGTCCTGTACTGATAGACTGGGCCCATACTAAATGGCCTCAACTCATCGATCGAGATAGCAAGATGGAAATTTGGCGAATTCACTTCAGACCCGGGCCTTACACTCACCCCATGGTTTTAACAGAGGAAATAAGTCTAGGACTAGAGAGATCATTGAGAAAAATATGGAAAACCCTTGGTCATCCAGATGAAGAAAATTCTATAAAATTAGTATATTACCAGACATATGATCGAGTGATGTATCAATTTAATGGAAAAATGCTTTAAAAAACTCCCTTGTGCATTCGTTTCCCCACATCCTTAGCTTATAAGCTAGGCATGGACAGTCAGAAGGTCATTCTTCAGAACGATACAGAAAACATGACCAAATGGATCAACATTAGTTACTTGGGAAACAATACTGTGGATTTATATGAAAATCTGAAATCCATGTATGTCTATTGTGACTTGATTTAACCCCAGACGGTTGGCTCCAATGCCTTGAAACTCTTAAGAGTGGTGCCTTGTACATTTCATTTGGAGGACTCAAAACAAGCCAAATGGGAACCCATTCGAGCGGAATATTTGAAACTAAGTTAAAAACATTTCGATACCATTGCGATTCACATCATGACTCCTTTAGAACAACCCATGCCCTTTGTAAGTGGTAAATCAGTGGTGAAACTTCATTTCAGAAAAGTCTACTGAGATGAATGTACCCTTATTGTGTTCCATCCTATTGGGCGTGATGGGTTGTCTGGTCTGCTGTCTGTATTGTATTCAGCCCTAAAAAAAGGTATAAAAGGAAGTCCCCTGAGGACAGAAAGGTCAGTTGAATAAGAGACATGAACCATGCAGTATCATCCCGGATTGCTGAGACAAAGAGGACACGAACAGTTTGTCTATCATAGAGGTTTATTACATCAAAAAGGACACGGTTTTTTAGGATTCCTATTTGAAGTAGCAGCTCCTTTAGTCAGCAATCTAGTAGGAGCATTATTAGGAGGGGCTCAGCAGCAACCCCCACCACCACCACCAGGCTATTATCCACCCCAAAACTATCAAAGAGGGGAAGGATTTTTTACTGATTTACTGAAAACCGGAGCTAAACACGCCTTGACTGCTGCTGCTAGAACGGGGTTAGACGTATTAGAAAATAAGAGATCTTTAAAAGACGCAGTCAAAACTCACGGAGTACAAGCTCTAAAAAATACTTCGGGAATGGTGAAACAAAGAATGAATCTAGGAGGTACTAACAACAGAAGAAGAAAGACCCCTATGTTAGCCCGAGGAGGTCCTAAGAGAAAAAGGAAAAAACAAGGAGGAGGAATTCCTAAAAGAAAACGTCCTTTAGATGTGTTTGACTGAGAGAGGGGTATAAATAGGCCAGTCCTGTGAACAGAAGGTTCATTTGTGAAAACTGAATCCTAGTAGACACATCATGTTACAACCCGATTCCTGTGCGTGTGGGATGAACAATTTACAATTGTTTGAAGTCCCTCCCACTAATATTGCTTTAGAAGACTCGAAATGGGAAGAATATTACCCCATTTCCAGTACTTTAGATTCGGACACCGCTCCCATCGAATTTGAAATCAAAGGACAAGGAGATCACTATCTGGATTTATCTCAAACTTATCTTCAAATGGTCTGTAAATTTACCAAAGACGATGGAAGTAATCTGACCGGGGCAAACAGCACTTCGAGTCCAGTGAATAATATCTTACATTCCATGTTTACGGAAATCGATGTCAGTCTGAATGGAAAAATAGTGACCCCGGGCACGGATACCTATCCTTACAAAGCTTATCTGGAGAAATTATTGTCTTACCGACCCAGAACATTAAAGACACAGGCGAGGGCCTGTAGTCTGTGGGAAAAAGATACGGCAGGACACATGGACGAAGTGGGGTTAGAGGCTCTTGGTGTAGCTCAAAATAAAACCTTTGATGTAACTCCAGCTGGAAATGGTGGTGCCGACACGGTGACCATAAACGAACCCATCCTCACAGCGTTACCGGCCAATTCTAAAAACGAAGGATTCCGAAAAAGACACCAAGCTATTGCTAACAGTAAGAAAATCAGTTTGCTGGATCGTTTACATCTGGATTTGTTTCAACAAGATCGATTTCTACCTAATGGAGTGGACGTCCGTTTGCGATTTAATCGAGCTAGACCTGCTTTCTACATGATGATCAAAGGAGGAAGTACAGGAAAAGTGAAAATTTTGAGTATGGTCTTGTGGGTGAGAAAAGTCAAACCCACACCAGTCATGATGAATGCCATTAATCAGAGTTTGAATACCCACAGAGCCAAATATCCCTTGAGAAGAGTGGAAGTGAAAACCTTTACCATCCCCACAGGAACTCAGTCTAAGATTACGGATCATCTGTTTCAAGGCCAGATGCCTAAACGTCTCATTTTAGGCTTTGTGGAGAATGCGGCCTTTAACGGAGATCAAACTAAAAATCCCTTTCATTTCCAAAACTTTGGGATCAAGAAATTAGATGTCAGTATCAACGGAGAGACCATGAGTACTCGTTGTTTTGAGCCTAATTTCAACGACGATTTATATCTGAGATCTTATCTCAGTCTGTATCAAGCTCTGGGAAAATTAGGAGAAGATTGGGCTCCAGACATCACCTTAGAAGAGTATAAAAGCGGCTACACTCTATGGGGCTGGGATTTCACTAAAGATCAAGAGGCGCAATCGGATAAATTCCACATCATAGAAACAGGAAATCTGAGAGTAGAAGTGCAGTTTACCAACAATACACCTAACACCTTAAATTGTGTGGTGTATGCAGAATTCGATAACCTATTAGAAATTAACAAACAGAGAGAAGTGAGCATTGATTACTAATGGATACGGGACAATTGAGAGAAGTCTTATCCAGAGAATTCAAGAGTTCGTTTGGAGGGGTGTATCCTGTAGATTTATTACCGGATCAATTAAGACCTGGAGAAAAAGCTGTGGTGGTCAATACGGATCCTCAAGATCGACCTGGAGAACATTGGGTGTGTCTGTATGTGAGCAATCCCGTGGTGGAATATTTCGATTCTTATGGATTTCCTCCCTTACAAAAAGAAATTCAAGATTTTATCCAGCGTCATGCTCAGCAATGGATTTATAATCCGTATCGCTATCAAGACTGGAATACCGATGTGTGTGGACAATATTGCGTGTATTATTTACATCAAAGAGACAAGAAAAGAAAGAAAACCGACGAGTGGCTATTCCCCTTTGACCAGAGTACGGCTTTACAAAGGGACAGATACGTAGCGAATTGGTTTAAAAACACTTATCATAAATTACCTACGGGTCATGGACAAAAGTGTCAATGTTTTTATCAAAATGTATTGTAAATAAGTTGTTGTTGTTGTTTGTTGTTACAAATAAAGAATGAAGAAAAAAAATTGTGGTTTTTGTCATTTTTAAAAGTAGGTTATCTCCCTTTAACCATAGATTTTTTTTTCAAAACACAAAACAAAAGTGTTGAGGGGTTGATTTAAAGATTGGTAAAAAAAATAGATACAATGAAAAAAGTATAAATAGTAAACATGGTACAAACACACCTCAGTTGTGGACTGGCTTTCTTATGGCAATTTATCTATTGTTGTGTATGACAGAATATGAAAGATATGAAGGGGAGAGCTTTTGAACTTTTTTTTCTCCCTTCATCATAGTTTAAAATATATATTATGCCGGTCTTTATCTATGTTGTGAATAAAGGATTTTTACAGAAACCCTAGGTATTACATAGTAATAGTCATATAAATACCATTGAACATTGTACATTTAATTAACATTTCAATCCTTTCCTAAGAATTTGCACCTAATTTTTATAAAGTCTATAAGTTATCACACAATGTTTAAGTTATTGCATTACAGGATTCAAATCAGTAATCTCAGTTAGTAACTAACTTTTACCCAGGAGTAAATGATCCAAAAAATCTATAGAAATATCTTATTGATTCTTCATCTGTGTACTTATGATGTGAAGTTTGTAAGTTACAAATTATTGTCAAAGAAGTTATCTCAATAAACTTATGCTTTGACCTTGACAAAGTGTCCTAAACAACAAAGTGTATTCCTACAAACATTCAATATGTAATTAGTATGATGAATATGATATGATAAAGATATTCAAGATATTATTAAACCACAGATTATGGGACACTTGCATCTTTATTGGGGGTCTTATTGAGACCAATTTTAAATTCAAAATTAAAAAAATGATACATACACAAACAAAATATATTTACCATTCCAGGAAAAGTTAAATAATAATATTAAATTCAGCATCTGAATATCTGTGTAATTTCTAGGGGGTTATAGAAATAAGATGAAAAATAAAAGATTTAAATGTATACTTCTCATACATAACAACAGTCTCCAATAGAAATTGGTAAAAATAAAAGTCAAATTCAGATACTTTGAGGTCTGTGAGAATTAATATTTAAAGAGTTCATGCTATCAGAAAATCATTTTTTCAATACAATTGTACTTGATTTGACTAGATCTCAGTTTAATAAATGGGTACATCTTATCCATAGTCAGTGTCTGACAGTAAAATGATACAATCCTGTTACTTTGTCATCCTGTAAACCACAGTCTATGATAATACTGGTTAAATTCGTAGGAAATCATATTTATCTATGTGCTTCTTAAATCCTCCATCCATCTCCTGTTTGATTTTCTTGTTTCAGTGTTCCAAGAGAGGATATTCTGTTAGTCTTTGCATAATCTGATAGTCTTTCACCATTCTGAGAGTAGACATAGATCATTTCCATAAGCCCTCACTAGAGAATCCTGAAAAAAAAATGTCTTAGTTGAAAAAAAAATTGTTATATAATATAAGCTTGATGGAATTCTAGAAATAGACAAAAAGGGTATAAATACAAGGTGTTACATCAGATTTTGACTTTTCATTTTAACCATGGGTAACACCTCCAGTAAAGAAAAGAGTAAAGGAATGAGTAAAATTCAATTTGGAAAGAGAGTTCTTTCAGAGAAAGATGTAGACAGAGGAATACCAATTAAAATAAAAAAAGATGGCACTATTGAGATCATTTCTCAAGAAGAATATAACCAATTATGTCCAGAAAAGGGTGATTCTAATGTTGTCAGAGATTACATAGAAAGATCCTTGATTGCAGAAGAAGCCAATGAAGAATATAACCATTTATTACCAAAAGAGGATAAGAATTACTTGGATTACCCTTAAAGACCTTTGACTAGAGAAGAAGTCAAGTTTATAGACGATAAGAGAAAACAGTTGTCAGAAAAAAAAGATTGTTAAAGACACAGGATTTTAAACCCACAAAACCATTGGAGAAGATACATTAGGATTAATGGAGGAAGTCCAAACTGAACTCTTGGAGAACATAAAGGCTTATTATGAGAGAAACTTTCCAGTGTTTGTTTATTATAAAATTATGTATTCTGATTAAAAAAAAAGTTTTCACTTTCATTTGTTGTGCCTTGGACCATTTAAATTGATCTTATGGTCAAGATTGTGATATATACACTCTGATAATCATCTATGGTGTCTCTATGATGTTTACCTCAAAAGATTGAATCAGGGTATTTGTGTTCAAAGAGCTAAAGAAACTATACAGACAAATCTATGATTTTGGAAGCATACATATTATTGAGATTAAAGGAGATATAACACTAGATTATTAAAAAGAAAGAACAAAATCTCATAGAAATGATATTGAAATGACACTTTTATGAATAAAGTGTCATGCTCCAAGGTATTATTTTTATAAACAGGAGAAGGTTTACAACAGTCCCATACACTTATAAGAAGATCTTGGGTAGTAGAAACACCAGGGAATTTTATTTTCACACAATCAGATCATCTTACATCAGTTATAAGGTTACAATCTTTATACATAGTCAAGAGGGTCATTAAAATTTCTTTTCTGGTCATCCTAATGAGCCACTTTATAGTATTCTTTCCTTTTGATATAATGTTAATATTAAATGGAACAATCAGAATTCATCAGCATTTGGAGAGAAAACTTGAAATCTTGACCAACTATGCTTTTAAGGAAGCTGAGGGTTAATAAATTAACCATCTGATATAACTTATTTTTTAGGTATCTGTTTAGATATCTTCAGCTGTTAACTATCATTTGGCAAAGGAAAATTTCATAAATTTTGTTTCACAATTTGATTATTTATATGGAGCTCTTCCTCTCATAAAGGAGATCAATGTAGTCTAAAAATGGCTATGACCACCAAGCCCTCATAATTTCAAAAAAAGTCATATCATTTACTTATCAATTCAATTAATTAAAAAATATAATCAAGCATATGTAAAAAAAAAAAAAGAAAATTAGGATTGGATATCTCATTGCAACTTTACCTTCAAGTTTGTTTCTATGTTGGTTGACTGACTGTGTATTTCTAAAGGAAGGGCAGACAGGCTGAACTTCATAGAGAATGGATTATAGATGGGTAGGAATAAACCATATCTTCCATGCTGAGGACTGCAGAAAATAAAAATCATTTCGTATTATGACACAGTACTGCATGAAACATTGCATGTTTAAATACAGTGCCAAAAAGTTCATGAAAATAGTTCAACATGTTATCTTTAGATAACAAAAGAAGCACAGTTACTGTATTAATATCAAAAATACAAAATGATTATCAGCGTAATTTTTAGACACTAACAGACTTTTTCTTAACAGCATATTCAATTTTGTTTAATACCTGTCAGTACAGCATACAAAAAGACATATACAACATGTAGTCCTACATTTTTTGAAAAGCTCATTACCAAGAAACAAAAGTGAAAATGAAATGATTATGTATGCCATATATAGCACATATTTAGAATCAAAACAAGGATAAACCTTTTGTAGATTCTTACTTTTTCTTTTATTACATTCCTTATAGATCACAATTTATTAAGTCTGAATTCCATGGGTAACAGAAATAATGAATTATGACATTATATCATAATTTATGCAAAAGGACTTATTAACATTATGAAGTTTCCTTAATATATTTTAGACAAAATAAGACTGTGCTTATATGAATGTTAGAGATATGAGATCACATAAGAATTACATAGTAATTAAATTAAACCATATAATCATGGTTAAATGCAAAGATGACCTTCATAGGAAATGTAAACAAAACAAAGACAAACTTACCAGAATTATCCAATTATATGCCCAATTAAATAATCCAGTGAAACAACATCTTAGCTGATCCTGAAAAAAAGCATACAATATTCAGTGATACTCAATTAAACCTCATTTTACAAAGGAAGTAAAGCAACAATTGACAGACAAACAGGACAGAAATGTAAAAGATACCAGATGTATTTTACTAAAATTTAGTAAACATTTTTTTCTGATTTAAACTCAATCATGGAATGACCCATCATAGTAATATTAAATACACTCTGGGTTACATGCAAATTATACCTTACATGAACTGAGAATAAATACCCCATTTACATACGCATAAAGTGAATTTTACATAACTAATTACTCTTTTAACTGATGTCACCATTAGTATGTCAGAATATTCAGGGTGTACAAATCATGTATATTCACTTTTAAAGTACTCAATATATATTTAACATGCTGATGTTTGAAATCACTGACTAAATAAAATACATACATGTATATACATGTACATGAAGGTTTAAAAAAAGGGGGGGGCACACATGTTTATAGATTTACAGAGATGCTCAGACTGAGTTTTTCCCACTTTCATTGGGCCACTGTTGCACCAGAATGTAAAAATATGAGTGACAAATAAGGCAAAAGATTCTGTATATTTCATTAAAAAAGATTTGAGATAAAAGATTCATTGGCATATTATGATCTGATTGATTATCTCCATATCCTTCTTTTGGTCACTGTGATTAAAGATTCATAGAAATATTAGAAATAACAACTGAGAATATCACTTTAGTTGTTTTAAAAGCATGTATCAGTATTTTATAAGATATGCTACGAGTCTCCTCATAAGAATTTTTAGAATACTGATCCGATAAAAGGAATGTGAGACAATATGATCATAACTCATGCAAAAAAGATTTATAAGCATTTTGAGGATCTTTTAGTGTCCTAGTGTATTTCAGGGTAAACAATGTCAGTGTTTATATGAATGTTCTAAACATTAGGTATATAACACAGTAATAATGGATAAATACAAAGATGACCTTCATAGAAAATGTATAAAGAAAAATTTGTTAAAACTTACCATGTAACCAGATACCTCAGTATAGTAATATTCATTAAATAATCCAGTGATATAACATCTAGGCTAATCCAGGATTCAGCTGTTCAGAACTTTCTTGGAAGAAAAAGGGTAGAAAATCAGTTTTGGTACTGAAATCCATAGGACCATACTGTTATTACATGAAGTCTCAAGCGCTGTGAAAGTCTGTGTTATTGTGTCAAAATAAGCAGCCATCGCGGCTTGTGAAGGACTAACATGACGTCGCTGCCAAGTTTATGACGTCACAATGCATAGGTAAGCTGGCTGACTAGACAGTGAACAGAAACGCGTACACAGTAGGATCAAAAGGTAAGTCCAACCTATTTTTGCACACGACCCTAATTTTTTGCACACGGTCCTTACAGATCCAACAGGTATAAAAAGATGATGCAACAGGTATAAAAAGATGATGCAACAGGTATAAAAAGATGATGCAACAGGTATAAAAAAGAAAAGGCCCAGAAGAAGAAGGTGTTATTTGTTATTGTTTTTCAGTAAAAAAAAAAATCCAGGTTGTTATTGTCTTTCAGTAAAAAACCAGTTTGAACTGGTTTAGGCTAGGCTGTCTAGACTGTGAATGCATGTGTGACGTCATAATGACATTCTTTTTGAGTCGCTGCCAAAAAATTGTAGTACCAACGTACCAATGTAAACACAGTGTAAGCGGCCCCAGTATTTAGGGGATAGGTTAGGGTTAGGGGTTAGGGCTGTACTGAGTTGAGCCACCTATCCCCACAGACCCCCAAACCTGCACTCCCTTGACCTACCTATCCCCCACAGGGGCTGCACTCAATTGACCCGGTCGGCTAGACGCCTTCCGGTTAAGCCACTTCCGCCCACTTCCGGTTATGACGTCACTTCCGCACTATCTAGGCACCTTATACTACTAATACTTTTAACGTATTTTTGGCTCAAATCTGCACTCAGATTGGAAGCTTTTCAAGGCTAACATAGTTCTAGTTTGTTTGAAAATTATATTTATTTGATATATTAAGAAATTTTAGCCCCTTATTACTTATTTAACTTACATTTCAAAAGTTTTTCATGACTTTGATTGTGTAAAAATATTAACTAAATTCATTATTGTTTAATAATTTTTGGTTGCAGAGAAGAAGTTTTCATACGCCACCTTTCCGCCAAAATATAGCCCCTGCTAGTTTTCGAACGCGGTTTATTATTTATATTCAAAGTTGTACAATTGTGATGAGGAAAGAAAAATATGGTCTTTTGAATCTCTTACATCTATAAAACATATAAGCAAACATACTTTGAATATTTTGTCTAAACAGAAAGCAGAGAAGAATCCTACCTTAAGGGACTCCGATCCTCAGCCAGGAAGGACAACTCTTTAATTTATAATTCAATTCAAAAAGTCTCAAAATGAATGCAAGAATTTTCATTATATACCTCTCAATGTGCTTCAAGGTTCTTTGAAGTTCTCAGAAAGGTCTAATAAAAAGTTGAAATTTTTACCCCGTAAAAGCATTTTAAAATTACATACCGGTATATCAAGAAATTGACGTTCATTTCAATCTAACCACAGATACATGTACCAATGTTTATTAACAAGATATGAAATTATAAGTGATTTATGGTGATTCACATCGACAGGAGAATCTTTATACACTTTGCATTGTAAAATGATCGAAGTAAATAAAAGAAATTAAAGTACATTATATGTATAAAAATTGTGGAATTTCTTCAAAAGCCTGGATATCTATGATTTTTATTGTTAAAATGTGTTAATTGATCAAATTTGAATTGGAAAATGCAGAGCAAGCGTTTTTATTCGCAATTCCTGAAATTATATTTGAGATTTACCAATTTTCTCTACATAATATGATTAACTTGAAAGATGAAATTTGAAGAATTATTGTCGGTAAAAACACGTTACTTCGAAAATTCAGAGACATTTTAGTGAGCATTTTCAATTAGTCAATGCTTGATTTTCAGAACATGAGGATCGGAGTACCTTAAGTTATAACACTAGTCAGCTTTGAAGAAACAGAAGTTCAGTCAGAACCTCTAAGTTTTAAACTGTTTATCGCAATTCAATTTTATTAATTAATAATTAAAGGAGCACACGGCGGGTGTGACCGGTCGGCAGGGGATGCTCACTCCTCCATGGCACCTGATCCCACCTCTGATGTTTTAGAGGTCCGTGTTTGCTCTGCTCCTATTTTGTATTGTTTTATCGACTTTGATATTTATTACTGTTCGTTATCTCCATATCCTTCATTGAATATCTTATTGATTTATGAGATGAACGCAAAAAACCTTTTCTCAGTAAAAAAAAAGTTTCAAAAGGTTTTAATGACCTATTTATTTTTTGTTTGATACTCAAAGATTTCTTTATCATCTAAAGTTTTGTTATTTCTACACTCGGATGGTTTGCACGTATGGGACATTTTCTAATGTTACTTCTTGTCAATTAAGTGTCGAAAAAGATTCCTAAATGCGTCTTAACCAATCAGATTTTAGTATTTAACACGAAAATAAAATGTTGACGCTGCGACCGTTCGGGCGAGCGCAGACGCTTTTTTAATTTTTAATTCAGATCGTGTTCGTCAACCAACATGTGATATTTGGTGCCAATCGCATCATCTCAGGTCTTTCCGTCAGAGGTCGGAAAAGCAACCTCGAATGTATTAACATCACCGGATGTTAAAAATTTATATATTTCCTGTTTAGTCAAATATAGAATAGACGGAGTTAGAAGTCCCTTCTATAGTATATTTTAAGCAATATCATTACATTGAATAAAGTTAAACTCAATTTTCCACAGATAAAAGATCTAAATTTATTTATTTCAAAGATCGTGAAAAGGGAGGGTTGTCATGGCGGCTACCATATACATTCGAGGTCGTTTTTCCGCTATAGTCGGAAAGGTCCGAGAAGATGCGATTGATTTGGTGCGTCTAGACTCTGACGTCACATGACGTCGTCTGTAAGGTTGTATTACCATTTGAAACAGTGCTGACTTAACGAAGAACATTTTATTTGGTATTTATCTGCAATAAAGTACTAGTAATTAAATCAAGGCGAGTTTTCATTTTTTGTTGAACTTCTGTAGTCATTCTCGCGAGAACATAGCTGTTCGAAGCTATGTATTGTGGGTCCAAAAATTCTATGGAATGAATGTGCAGTAGTCCGAATTTTCCCTTCGCCCAGGCGTTGTCGTTTGAGCTCGCATTTACGAGCGTCGCTTCGAGACGCTCGCGACCCGTGGGGATCCGGGTTAGAATAGGTCCTCAGTACCCCCCTTGCTTGTCGTAAAAGGCGACTAAATGGGGCGGTCCTTCGGATGAGACCGTATAAACCGAGGCCCCGTGTCACAGCAGGTGTGGCACAATAAAGATCCCTCCCTGCTCAAAGGCCGTAAGTGCCGAGCATAGGCCTAAATTTGCAGCCCTTCACCGGCTATGGTGACGTCTCCATATCAGTGAAATATTCTTGAGAGGGACGTTAAACAGTATGTAATCAATCAATCAATCAATCGAGACGCTCGCTGCGCTCGCTTATATAATTATATAATATTCCACTATCACCTGCATGCGATGTTTACGCCTCCCACCTTATTCAATACTCGAGAGCATGTTCTGACTACAATAAACCGAAGGAAGTAACTAACGCACACCCTATTGCCGGCAACTGTAACTGTCGATGCAACTGGGACGACAGACGCGTTAGCTGTTTTTCACTATGACAGAGACCTGATTTTTATAATTTTTTTCTTACCTTTTATTATATTCATTTACTAACACATGGTGGTTTCCCGTTTTGATCATACCATAAACTATTAGAATAGCATATAGAACCATGATTTCAATTAAAACAAATTAAGAAAAGAATAATTCTAATCTCATTAGCATATTCGATTATCGAGTCTTCTGACTGGTTTATAATACACAGGCACATATTTTTACGCTTCGATATAAAATCGAAAGCCGGAACTACTTTTTGACCCATATCTAATGTAAACAATATGGCGGGCAATATGTTGTTGTAAATAGTAAGGAGAAAATTCATTTTTGATAATAAAGGAGTTTACACATCGATATTTTTTTTTTACAAAAGAACTTTTAATCCTATAATAAAGACTTGTTAAATTTAGAGCAATGTTCAAGAAAATGTTGTCAAACTTAGATAATTAAAAAAAAAATGGTACTCCACAGTTACATTTCCTACATATGATAAATTAAGACTCTTTAAGAAAAATGTGCAAATTGTAATTAGTGTTTGTTGGTTTATAAGTGTGCAGCGAGTGCTTGATTTTGATGTGTAATGATCTTTTGGCTGTGTTGTACGACAGACGGAGCAAACAATGGCAACAGATTCAAAATCAAAATCTAGCAATCGGAATCAATGGGTACGAATTTTAATAAATTATGAATTTCCTGTATCCAGTTAAGTTTTAAATTTCGGAAAACATTTATTATTGCTGTAAATATTAGACGTATGTTTGGTAGATAATACGCCACAGTTAATGAATCAAATCATTAATTTATAACCAATATCGGGTATCAGAAGATTGAGGGGCAATGTGAAAACAGTCTATCCTTCTGTATTCAATAATCCACTCGTAAAAAAGAATATGATAAATTACATGTTGTCCATACGTAAAGCATGCTTTTGCGTATCGAATCAAATGAGATAAATAAACTCTGTATGCAGTTAATGAAGGTATACATGTACTGCTGAATAAGTAAGTAAAGTTGACGATTGTAAAGTTAAAGTCATTATGTGTATCATAGAGCTTGGTTGTTAGATTACCATTAATGTCTTTTTCAAGTAAAATATCTAAATATGAAACAGATGTGTCAGACTCTGTTTTATCTTTTATTTCAAGCTCACCGGGATATATCGTCTCGACATAAGAATGGAAATTACTATTGTTGATTGACGATATATCTAAATGTCGAGTTGAAGGCCACAGCAAGTATTTTCTTCTTTTCACGCATAAGATTTTGGACAAATTCTGCTTATGAATACTAAAATAAGTCTGCTAAAAACGGGCCGCAATTGGTTCCCATGGGGATTCCAATTGATTGTTGGAAGACCTGGTCTCCTATAACAATATATATATATATATATATATATATATATATATATATATATATATATATATATATATATATATATATATATATATATATATATATATATATATATATATATATATATATATATATATATATATATATATATATATATATATATATATATATATATATATATATATATATATATATATATATATATATATATATATTGTGAATCAGAAACTGAAGCATCTTTTTCATGTCAACTTCAGAGTACTTGTGAATGTTTTTTTTTAATTTTTGAAAATAATAAAATAAGAACTATGAATATAAATTGGATTACCACTTGTAGAATTAAATCCAAGTTCTTCCAAAATATAATATATAATATAAAATACCCCGGTATTATGAGCCTTACAAACGAAGACATTGTTGTTACTTGCTTTGTCAGCAGGGACCAGTATGTACTGATCAAATAAGTTATCTAATTCTTTTTTCACTTCTTGATTATCGAAAACGGAAAGATATGGTTTTCAAATTACCCTTCAATCTTTTAATGGGCGATTGTAACATAGATCTAACACATTTAATCCATTTTGACAAAGTGTCAACGTCTTCTTTTTTATATCTGGTCCATCGCCTAATCGCCTACAGAACCCGTAATATTCATGAAATTCCGACGCTAGATGACGGATAAGGGTTCTATACTATAAGTATAGTTGTAGGGTGAGGAAGAGCATTAACACGATGGAATATTATGTTTCAGATATTCCAAATCGAAACCATGTCAAGTTTTCTTGTAATTAAAACGTTTGGAAGCAATAGTCAATGTGTAATTGTAGGAAATACAAAGTGTAGTCTTTAACTTGAAACACAGGACTGGGCCCCTTTGTGATTAAGAATTTTGTTTTTAATTAGTGCGTAAATTCTTTTATGGCATATTGAAGTTTAAGGAAAGGACGGATTGTTTAGCTGCATTTTCTTCAGTAAAAGGTGGTAGTTTAAAAAGCCTATGATTTGCAATATCCATTATCAAAGATCCGAGCCTTTATTCTGGTGTCAAGGAATAAAAAAAATGGGCTTTCCTTGACCTTTTCTTGAACACTATTTATAAGTTTCAAAGGGACAATGTAAAGTTTGGGGCGAATATGATGTAAACCTAACTGTTGATTTGCATAAGGTAGTAATGAATCAGAAGAGACATCGTGTATCCAAAGGTTTATTGTAAGACCGATGTCCCTGAATACGCTTAAGTCTTTACGTATGGTCAAAAAGTCCCATAACATTTACATTGTTACAATGTGGACTGGAAAGATTTACAACACTATTGACATTGTCATTATATCCATAGGGAATGGCTGTCCCTAGTTTTCTAATCCAAAGTTCTTCTCATTGTCTACGGAAAGGTGTACTCAGTGATAGACTATTTGTGTGGTGATAGATCTTTTCTAGATTCTAACTGTCATTAACAAAATAGAATGATCAGGTAAATTTGAATGTGAACCCCATTATTAATTTGAAATCTAGGACCTGATATTCCTTTATTAAGTGATGCCTTGATTTCACAAACATAAACATGTCCACAAAAATTACACTCTATTCCGAAGACAACATTAGAAGATAAGCAGTTCAGATCTTCAAAAGTTTTGGTAAAGAAGCTCTGTCAAGTAGTATACTGGTGAAAGAAGTGTTGGTTATCAAAATATCACAGGTTTTTACAGTTTTTCGCAAAACATTCTGAAATTATAAGAATACGTGGGATCAAAAAACGATCTTCTAATATGTATCTATAATAAAAAACCTCACATTCTTTCAAATTTTTTGTGTGAGCTATTGGTCCTATACCAAAAATGGGAATCTGAAGGCTATACATATGATATATGTACAATATCCCTGAGGATTATCCGAGGGAAACCGGATGAACTTCTTAAGTCTTAGTCCTTTACAGACTCACAGACTTACAGGAGTGACGGCTTTTTATACTGGGCGACGCACCTGCCAGTATCATTTCGTTTTTCTGTGTACTCATGAATGAATAGTACCGAACGACAAGTATCCTCGGGGACAGATTTAATGTAATTTTAGCATATTTTTTTCTGAATTGCTTTGTTCCAAAATTAAACAAAATCACGTATTTGCACCATGCATATACAATACTAGTATATGGTGTTTTTTTTAAAATTCTAATTGATAATGACTATATGATCGCCCCTTACCTCTCGGTCTATTTATACATCGTTTGCCTGTAAAAAAAAAAACAATTCTAAGAAAACAATGTCATCTATAGCATAAATAATTATACTATTATACATGAGATAACATCTAGTGAACAAAAATTACTCCACCCCCTTTTTTTTTTACCAGCATCATTATTAATTAACCATTTTTATAAAGAGGTTATTACTCGTAGATTTGTAGAGTTTGTTAATCTGCATTGAAAATATAATGACATTTTTAGTTAAAGTGTATAATTGTAACAACAACAAAAAACGTACATTCAATTATCGCTCTTATCAATATATGTCATCCAAGAATTATTATTGGCTAACAAAATGTTAAAATGCCATTAAAAATGAATAATTCATATATATAACTTTTTTCAAACACTGAAAACATAAGTATGAAAAAAATCTTACGGAAACTACATTAGAGGGGGAAGTCATGTTATGAGGAGGAGGAGACTATATACATATAGTGAGACTTATGCGAGATTGACCACTTCTATGTAGTCTTTTGAGAGCTAATTTTCCAAGTATATAGTTTTAATTAATGAGAAATGATGAAATAAAATGTTGAAAAGTTATATATGTTTTGCTTTTAATTTGGTAAAATCAGATGCATTGCACAAAAAAGAGAGGCAAGTAATCCTATACATGCAAATAAAAGCATGGAGATCTTGAAATACGTACATGGTAAAAATTGGTCACATGCACAATAATCATAGTTTCCCACCACTTCATAACAGTATTCACACACTTTCTTGTGATGATCTCGGGAACCAAATGACGGCCAGGACTCCCCCTTCCTCCCTCCTATATGAACTGAAAAAAAGACCGAAATAACAGTATCGAAAAATGGCTTAAATGGTTCTTTGAAAAAATGAAACACAGAATAATGGAAAAAACAAAATTGTCAAATCAAAAAAAAAAAAAAAGAAAAGAAAACAACCCTTCTGAAAAAAGGTCTTAGACGAGACTGTATATATTGAGAAAACGAAATATTTTCATCATTCGTAAGGTTAAAAGATATTTTAATGCGTGTTGCAGCGAAAGAAAAACCAGCTCAAAGGTAAGGACATTGAGAAAACAGAAGAGTTTCTCTATAAACTATGCTTAGAACTACTTTAAAAACACCTCTTACTTTCAAATAAAAGTACAATAAACAACAACTCATCATTTGGACATAACAACGACATGTAGCGGCTTTATTGTACAATGTACATATATAACATGTAAAATATGAAAAAAATCGTATATATACATGTAGATTATGATATTAAATTGAATATATAACGATAAAATTTTAAACTTTTATCGTGCTCTACGTGTTGTCCCCAACTGGCATTTAAACCAATATATACCATATAGCCTTGCTAACGAAAACATTGTTATTTAGAAAAAGTAATTCATTATCACACCGAGTAGAAATTGATTTCTGTCTAATTTTTTCCTCAAAAGAAAGAATTCATATTTTATTTCTAATTAGGATGTAATTAGGATTATAAAATAAATACTCTACTTTTCCCTATAGATTAATGAAAGTACATTGTTCATATAGTCTTACCTGGCTTATTCTTACAATGTTCGACATTACCTGCAAAAAAAATTAACTTCTTCAAATCTCTTCCTCTTTTCTTGGTATACAATTCCACCTTTATATATAAAAAAATATATGAATTGCTAAATAATTGCTTTATTTTCTTTGATTTTTGATATTTACTTTGAGATTGTAAAATACGTTTCATTTCGCCATTTTTTACGTGCTAACACCGGGGGTGAGCAAACTTTCCCCATTTAAAAAAAAAAATTTAACTCCACCCTATATGTGCATGTTGATTTAATCGAAATATTTACTAATCGGAGGCACATAAAGAATTATATAAATGGAAATCTGAAAAGGAAGAAGAGTGTGTTTCAAATTTATCGATGTCTGCATATTTCATGATTCTCCACGCTTTAGATAGTGATTATGCAAGTAATAAGTGAGACAGGCGTCGAGAATAAAAACAAATTGCAAGCCGTCTTTTTTTATGTTTCACTCGAAAACGAAAAACATTTATTTAAAAACAGAGTAAAGAGATAAAAGGGTAACATTATTAATAACATGCAATACGTGTTAAAAATCCAAAATAGTTAAACCCCTTAGAAAAACAGAAGGGGGGGAGGGGTTCGATACTCCAATTGCCTGTGTAAGTAACGGCATTGTTGTTAGTTACATGTACATATTTTATTCGCTGCGTTGCTTTCCATGTTCATTTAGTAGAATTAATGTTATATGTATACATTAAAAGTCTAAGAACAAAATAAAAATGCTTTTTTTTCTATCCTTATACGTATAAGCATAAAATAAAATCAAGTAAAGATTTATTTTAGTTATTCGCTGCTTCTTTGTAAACTTAAACAAAAACATTTTCAGTATAAACACTGAATACTCGGGAGGATATTTGGCGGAAATTGATTCAGAAGAAGTTATTGTTGATTTGATAGCCTTGCTGAATTTACTAAAGAAAAGGGATATATACAAAGCGCAAAAAAATATTTCGGGGTTGGGGGTGTTAGATGTCTTTGACTTCTAAATTATCCTCATACCTACGACTTTTCAAAGAAACTTAGATAACAGATTTGCGATTTCAATGGGGATGGGGAGTCTGTCTTTTCCAGAGGGGAATACAAGATATTAGACGTAATAAGCTGAAAGGGAAAAATGTCAAATAGTTATATTATTGAATTACATGTATTATAATACTGGTCATTTGAAAGCAGATAAACGTGAATTTCCTTTTTCTTAAAATCCGTATAAATTTTTTGTGCTAGATGTATACCGGATCGATATTTACTACGTTAAGCGTGACGTCGCGATATTAAATGACGTTATTTTAAAAGATATACAATTTTTCAATATAAAAGCAATTATCTACAATTAAATTACGAAAAAATGAACCCGAAGACATATTGATTTTTTTACATAGATTTATTTCAAATCAATTCTATTTTTAGATACCAAAGGATAAACAAATTCGTCTGCACGATTAAAAAGTTATCGATATTTTTTAAATCAAAACCTTGCCTGAAAACAAGCCAAAACGACGTTTTTCCTATACAATTCAATGGTATACCTTTGAAAATGTAACTACAACAATGACATCTTTGGAATTCAATTACACAAAAACGTTGCAGACGAATTTTATAACATTTTCAGAGGTAGAGAAATCATATAGGCAATTTTCATGGTATGTTTTCGAACACTTTTAAAAGCCCTGTAAACCCGCGACATACGTTAATTAGGCTCATCTATTTTAACTAGGCAAATAAAATAAATGTTATACTTTTATCAACATATTGAAAGTATATTTTTATATTGCCTTACTTGTCGGACAATAATCCAATGGTGATTGGTTCCAGAAATAACCTGAAAAACAATATCCTTATGTTGATTTTAAAGTGAATTTGGCGGGAAATCAAAATATTCTAAGGCCTAGGATAAATATCACAAACAAACTTTCTTCTAAAATCAGCAATATTTCTCATTGATTTACATTTAAATTGGTAGCCTGAATAATGTTTACCAAGTATAGTGGGAGATTTTTAAAGATTTTGTCACGAGGTTAAAGATTTGGGCAAAATTTTGAAAAGAATTAGATAGAAAGCAAAACAAAGTCTCATATCTAAGCACCAAGGAAATCCTACGATTTCTTTATATTAAGGTAGGACAAAACACCCGTGGATTCTACTTTAACACATTTCTTAAAAAGTACTGGAGGAAAAAAGAATAATATTACTATATTGACAAAAATGAATGATTCCTGAAAGAAAAATAATAGGTTTTGGCATATTTGCATTATTTTTTGTGAAAAAATCAGGGAATCCTATATATTGGTCACTTTTGAATAAGTTAAGCTATCTAAGTGCAATAAACAAGCATGTAACAGTCTGTTATAAAATGCAGTGCAACTTTTGTTCCATAAATAGTAGAGGGGTGATATTTGGACACACATATAAGAAGACTCTAGTCTTTATGTACTACAAAGGTCAAGGTCATATCAAGAGGTCAAAGGTCAAATATTGTGACGTCATGTACTGAATCTTTTAGTTTTTTTGCCATTGAATTATTTTTAATCGCCAAAATATCTGAAACCACCGGTTCAATTTTACTTATTTTTACACATTTTATTCTAGGACCCATTCGAATCATTCTGTTGATTTTTATGAAAAATTGAATTATACATTTTCTCTTTAAAAAACGTAAGCTGTCGGAAATAACATCTGAATTTTCAGTGTCTGACACAATGTATGTTCTATTTTACTTAATATTTTACCCAGATTTTTTAGTATCAATGTGACTTACTAAATTAAAGTAATAAAAAGGTTATCTTTATTAAAAGTATTTCACAAATTAGCAATAGATCAATAGAAAATTCTAAAATAAGGTTCATTCTCAAGTCCAATGTCTGATTTCACAATTTTCTTACAGGGGTCTGATAGGCCATATTTCAGACTATGTGGGCAAAAAATGTGCGGTTGAATTTCTTTCATATCATATATAAAGAGAGATTTTGTATCCCAGAACAAATTATCACCTGTCTATTTGGCCCTACCTCAAGGGGCTTCTTATTTATGTAATTTCAAATCAAAATCAGTCAAAAAATATATATATCAATCAATGCATCATTTTTTTGTTTGTGTAAATAAATAAAAGTCCATAAAACAATACAAAATAGAAGCATACCAAACAGTTTTCTTTAATTTGTGTTTTATTTCAAAATGATCATGTTGATAAATGCAATCTTATCGTATCGATTTTGTCTACCTGTTTGTACCATTTGTATGATTTCTCAAATCAGGACTAGGAATAATTTTGTTTTAATTAAAGTATCATATCATGCATATACATATAGCTGATTAACTTATTTTTATGGAGTATTTAATATATATACACTTTATGTATATATAAAGGTACTTGTACTTTATCTATAAACAAGCAAATTCAAAGAATTGTGGTCCCCCGCTTTCGGTGTCTTTGTGGGTGAGATGTCAAATATGAACGCCCTATCATATGTCATTAAGAAATTATCAAAGTTGTATTTTTTTTTTTAAAAAATAAGGTAAATCGTGAAGGCCAAGGTCAAGGAGTTAGAAATCATATCATGCTTAGAAATATCTTGTCATAGGTAATACACATGTCAAATATGAAAGCCCTATCTCTTCTCAATCATTTAAAAGTTAAAAGGAACAAAATGCGTTTGTGAAACATTGATGACCCCGTATGGCAACAAAGCGAAGATTAAACTTTTTTTGAAATGTAAATTAAATATATTGGTAATCAAATTTTAAAAAAAGTAGGTCAAACTGCAAGGTCAAGGTAAAAGGGTCAAAGTTCTTGGTATCCATTGAAAGGCCTTTTCACAAGGATTACTTATATGAAGTATGAAAGCCCTAGCCCTTACCATTCAAAAGTTATGGCCAAGGTTAAATCTTTTAAAAAGTAGGCCAAACTCCAAGATCAAGGTCAAAGGGTGTAAGTGCTTGATATCAAATGAAAGGTTTTGTCACAAGGATTAAATATTTGAGATATGAAAACCGTAGCCCTAACCCTTCACAAAAGTTATGACCAAGGTTAATTTTTTTTAAAGTGGGCCACACTCCAAGGTCAAGGTCAGAAGGTCAAAGTTCTTGTTATCCCATGAAAGGACTTCTCTCAAGAATTATATATATAAAGTATGAAAGCCCTAGTCCTTATCATTTAAAAGTTATGGCCAAGGTTATTTTTTTTTTCATAAGTACAGAAATCTCCAAGGTCAAAAGGTCAAAGTTCTTGATATCTAATGAAAAATCTTGCCACAAACAATATATATAGTGAATAATACATACCCTTCTCCATATCACATCCTGGATCAGCCCGAGACACCAATATCAGCCAGAGGGCTGATATTGGTCGAGGGCTGATCCAGGATGTGATATGGAAAAGGGTATGTATTAATATGTTTATTACATACTTAGTAATAAAATACAGCATACATTAAGTTGAGAAGAAAATAAGTGAATAATTATGCATGGACTTCTTACATACATGTATATAGTCTATCGCTCATACGATTTTGGATTGTTTCTACTTTTATTTCAATGCACTCGATCCGTAATTTGAAAATAATCTATCACATGTATTTGTAAATTAAGATTAACCTTATTTTCATAAAGTTAAAATTAAGAGAATATGAACCCACCAAAAATTGTGTATGATCACAAGTACTGTTTTTGTGGTTTAATTTACTGAGGGTGTGATTTTGACGTCACAATAGCCGTATCATCCCTGCAGGGCTGATATGAATTTGCGGGGCTGATATAGGTTATCAGCCCCGCAAATCCATATCAGCCCTGCAGGGATGATACGGCTATTGTGACGTCAGCCATATCGCATATGCAAAAATCCTGTATTTATTACTAAGTGTGTAATAAATGTGAAATAAAAAAGTCCTAGTATCTACCGTTCAAAAGTTATGCCCAAAATAAAAAAAATAAAAATTTTGTGTTAAAGTGGGTCAAACTCCAAGGTCAAGGTCAAAAGGTCAAATTTGGTGGTACTCAAAGAAAGGTCTTGTCACAAGGAATATACAAGTGAAATATGAAAGTCATAGGTCCACTCAATCAAAAGTTATGGGCAAGGTTAAAGTTTTTATGACAGACAGACAGACAGACAGACAGACTGACAGACAGACGAATGAGATTTAATGTCCCCTCGCTTTCGCGAAAGCGGGGGACAATAAAAAGAACATTTCTAATATTAATATATTCCCTTACCTCTCATGCCTATAGAAGAAGAGGGTAACAACTCCGAGCCTTGGGATGTTGGCCATAAGCTTCCTGTAATAATTTTTTATTGTTAATTTGATTTTAAACTCGAAAATAATTTTCTTTTATTATTCATGTTGTAAAATCATATTTTTTATATATCATATTACCGGTCTTGTAGAGTAGGCTTCCCCCCTAAAATATTTCTGGCTCTAGAGTAGGATTTCCCCCGAGGAAAGCTGGCTCTAGAGTAGGATTTCCCCCCTGGAAATCCCACACCAGAACCAATTTTCCGGGGGGAAATTCAACCCTGTGTAGTAGCTATAGAGTGCAATTTCCCCCAGAGCCAAATTTCCCACAATGCAATGTAATTGCTCTATACCTATTTTTGAGGAGGAATGGTTGACACATTGCTACAAGTGTCCCTTCTTCAAAATGGTGACCGGATGTATTGAACATACGTATTCTTAAAATAAACATCAGGCACGTAGCATCGTTTTTGTAAATGGGGGGGGGACCTTAAAATGGAATTTAAGGAGATTCAATATGACAAAAATGTATAGATTAATAAAGATGGTTATAGAAAGGTGGAAATTTGAACATCATAGTAAGTACACAATTTCTTAATATTTTAGAAAATTTATTTATACGAGGGTTGTTCGAAAAGTTCGTTGACAGCTGTCATATCTTTTTTATTTGACGTCATATGTCATCCAAATTTGGTAAAAATCTTTTAACAATAAAACCAAATGATTTGTATTAATTCCTTTAAAATATTACGATTTATTCAAAACTTATCCAGATTTTAAAAATGCAAAAATCGGATAGCGGAGCAGATAAAAATTAAGTAAGTTACAGACAATGCTCTAAATTATGCCTGTAGTCATATTCTCTGTAAAATGGAGGAAAACAAAAAACAACCTAGAAATTCAAATTAAGAATTGTTATATCAATTCGTGTACCAAAATATGGTTTTATATTTTGCTTTGTTGAAAAGAAATCAACTTAAGAAGATAGGTAGTCCTTATTGAAAACGACAAAAACGATGACGTTTTAGAGCGTCACGGAGCAGGGGATAACGATTCAATTTTGTGTTTTACTCAGGAAAAATCCTTAACAAGAAAACATTGATGTAACCATCAATTGTCGCCCGGGAAATAAAGAAAGTAAACAGTGGAAATGAGTCTTGATCATTAGTGTGAAAAAGGCATGCGTCTAGCTGATGGAGACGATAGTGGAGAATATTTTGAAAACTTATAGTCGGATAAAAATCGAACAAAAACGATGCCCTTTTAAAACTTTATCAATTCCTCAAGTAAATGTTGGTTGTATAAAATATAAATTGAAACTAGACTCATGCAACACCTTATATAGAATAGCAACACATATTTTCAAAAATGTATTTTACTTTAAGAATATTAAACACGAACTGTGTAGAGTAGGTTTTTATGCGATTAGGAAAATTCGATGTTCTAAAAAAGGGGGCCTGTCGTTTTTTCGATAGTAAACGAGAAGCAACTTTATATATTAAATATAAAAACATGTATATTTCTACAAATTCACTTTATGGAAGTAAATATATTACGTATCTCGTAATTTATAAAGGGAAAGAACATTCTGATTGACAATTTTTTTTAATGTTTAGAAAACCTTTAATTCTGAATAACTTCTCCCTCCTCAATCCCCATACACCAGCACTTAAACTTATATGTATAGAGCAGCCCGGTCCTCCGGGCTGCAATAAACTTTAAAAATGTTGGAGGAATAAAAAAAAATGTCACAAACAAGTAATGCATATATGTACAAATAGTACAGGCAGTATTTGAGTGACAGAGACTCTGTATCGGATGAGGATAATCTGTGAAGAAACGGTTTAATTGTAAAAATCTTAACAAAACTTTAAAAAGTTGGAACGTCAAGGAAAGACATAGGCACACATCAACAAAACAAATATTTTTTACATATTATAATGTGCATATTTTTAATTTCTAGAGAGTAATATAAAGATGATTAACATCGTCAACTTTTCGAACAACCCTCGTATAATCATTTACAACCAAAATAGGTCCAAAAATATATACTAATCCAGACATCCATTTTTTGTTTGTTTAATCATATTTTGAGAATATTTTATTTTCTTTTGAAAGCTATAGATTTTGGTTGAGATTCCATGATTTAAAATATATGCTTAGAAAATTTTTTTTACAACATAGGTCGAAAATACACTCATTTAAGTTACCTTTTAAAAATCAGTTTGTCGTTAATCTTTTTTTCCACAAAAGTATTGCGGCTGTGGTTGATATGGACTCTATAACGAAGGGGGAAATCCTATTCTGAGAAAGAAAGAGGGGGAAATTTGGCTATGGTGTTAGATTTCCCCTCGGGGGGAAAAGATTTCCCCTCGGGGGGAAATCCTCCTCCAGAGTACGATTTCCGGGGGGAAATCTGGCTATGGGGGGAATCCTACTCTACAACACCGGTATTAATTATTATAAACCTCCCAAATATATAGGAAACGACTATTTCACCTTTATAAAAATTTTTAAAAGTTTACAAATATTTAACAATAATGAGATTTACGTTGCAAAAGATTAAAACTTTATCCATTAACTGAACCATGATAAATTAATGTCCAGGCTTTTTGATATCATTGTCAGCTGCTTTTTCAATAAAAATGGAACTCGTAAATATTCTTACTTAGTCACTGGTCATTTGCAAAATTATTTTGCTAAAACACATTATGATTGCACACACAAGTATTCAAAAGTTGACATCAAAAAGATGATTGACTTTCTGATTAACAATATCTATGTGGTTTTTGGAGACCAGGTCTTCCAACAATCTATTAGAATTCCTATGGGTACCATCTGCACTCCGTTAAAAGCAGACATATTTTTGTATTCGTATGAAGCAAAATTTGTGCATAATCTTATGCGTGTAAAGAAGAAAACACTTGCTGTGGCCTTCAAGTCGCCATTTAGATATATCGACGACGTATTGTCAAATAACAATGGTAATTTCCATTCTTACGTCGATACGATATATCCTGGTGAGCTTTAGATAAAAGATACCCCAGAATCTGACACATCTGTTTCATACTTGGATATTTTACTTGAAAAAGACGTTAATGGTAATCTAACGACCAAGCTAAATGATAAACGGGATGATTTTAACTTTTAACTTCCCTTACTTATGCAGAAATATACCTTCATCACCTGTATACGGAGTTTATATACATATCAGTTCATTCTATACACAAGAGAATGCCCTACGTATGAACAACTTCTAAAACGAGGTATATTATTGACAAAAAGTTGATGAAACAAGAATGTCGGCTGTCTCGTTTACAGTCATCATTTCGTAAGTTCTATTATATCATACGTGTGGGGAATATTTGCCCATGAGATAATAGCACTTCCGGTTTTGACATGATCCCTTGCTTCAAGATTTTAATTTATTGAAACTTTTATTTGTGAAAATGTTTGCTCTTATGAATCTAATGAATGATGAGCAATAATATCGTTAAATGCAAAAAAAGTATGTATGCCTGGAATAACTTATCATGGATTAAAAATGAATCTACAAGAAGTATGTTTTGTACTGCGACCGTAGAAAGAGTTAATTTTCATGATCCCATGGTGCTTACAACTTTCAGTCAGAAATTCGTTTGTTGTAAAGCTCCAGCAATTGTCACATAATGTTTTCAAAAATTCTTATTTTTGAACACGATCTACTTTCTTTCGAGGCATGTCAACATCAGCAGCGCAAACTAGGACCTCTCAAAGCATCAGATGTGGGATCAGATACCATTGAGGAGTGAGCATCCCCTGTAGAAAGGTCTCACTCGACGTGTATTTAAAGAATGAAGCTGGTCAACAGGGTATGCTTACTCCTCCTAGGCATCTCATCCCACCTGTGGAATATCCAGGGGGACGTACTTTTGTATTATTTGTATTTATATGAAATAATATTTTAGCTTCACCCTATCTAATTACACAAAAGGTTATTTTATCAATTCGAAAAAAGCTGACTATATTTTTATCTTCTAATTCTTTAGACAAATTTTGTCCTCCGGAAAGCTTCAATTAGTGCTATAAATATTCATAATAATCATTACGAGTATATATTTTCGAATATGTTCAGCATTTGCTGTAGAACTACTCTTATTGGTATAGTTACTCGACGTATGGGTATGGATATTTTAATCTTAAATATTTTTTCTGGTGAAAATTTCTTACCTCCCATGTCTATAGAAGAAGAAGGAGGCCACTCCGAGCTTTGGGATGTTGGCCATAAACTTCCTGTAATAATGGGAAATGAGAGATATCTCTGGAATTTTAAGATTAACTTTATTTTTCGAGAAAATAGCAAAAGGGTTTGCCATGAAAAGTGACTTAATTTGTTTTCTTTTAAATCAAATTCTGCCCTGGGAAAGTGCTATAAATATTAATAATAATCATAACATATATACCAACATGTTCAGCATTTGCTGTACATAGATTTACTCTCATAGATATAGTTAATTAACGTTATAGGTATGGATATTCTTATTCTAAATATTTTTTTCTAGTTAAAAATCCTTACCACCTATGTCTATAGAAGAAGAAGGAGGCCACTCCGAGTTTTGGGATGTTGGCCATAAACTTCCTGTAAGAATTTGTAGGATGTATAATTACCTGATTTTAAACTCGAAAAAAATTACTTTTTAACTAAATATGTCGTAAAATCATATTTTTCATCTTTTTTATTATTGTAAATTATAAAAAAAATATTTTTTCTACTGAAAATTTCTTACCTCCATTGTCTATAGAAGACGAAGAAGGAGGCCAGTCCGAGCTTTGGGATGTTGGCAATAAACTTCCTGTAAGAATTTGTAGGATGTATATTTATTTGATTTTAAAGTCGAAAAGAAATTACTTTTACATTTTCATCTTTTATATTATCATATATTATAACCCTCCCAAATATATATCAAACGACTATTTTATTTTTATATATACTCACCGTCAATAGAAACGCAACACCCTAATTTAAGGGATGAAAATTATGTACGGGATATAACTATGTACCAAAAAAGTTAGGACGTCTTTTACTTTGCCAAATCAGTTATTTAACGGTTGAATGATTTTCATTCCATTACCGGAAGTTGATTTTTAGCCCCCTGAAAAGAAATCAAAAATTAGCATTTTTAATAAAATTATGGACAATATTTTGGGTTTTCAAGGTTTTGTACCTGTTAATCATAAGTATTGTACTAAAAGTCCGGAAAAATATCCTTCTTTCTTTTCCGGATGTGATGCCTGTATTTCCTCAAAGTAACTGAAAGCACGCATTTTCATAGCTAATGTTGGAAATTCTCAAAATAAAGAAACCCGAGAGCTACAGATGCAAATATACACTACATAACGACTTTTCGGGCCCATGTGTTTCAAAAGCATGAATGACAGTTCCTTGACCGGAAGTCCAAGGGTTACTACACTACGCCAAGTTAGAGAAAATTCGACCTCAGTATCTGTAAAACAGGCATTTAAAGATGCACAAAAATATTTATTTCGCTCAGGTTAAGACATTGATAAACCTACTGCATGGTTGAATTCGGGCTGTGTTTGTTGTACCTGGCGGACTAGGACGTTTTAATTAAATGGTCGGAAGGGGGGATGTTTTAGAATTATGTGTTACTTTATAAGGTTTAAAGATAAGATTAAGAATGAATACATGAATGTAAAAAGTAAATTTACAAAACAATGATACTTCATTTAAACTTTAAATGTTATCTTTAGACCTTAGAAAGTAACACATAACTTTAAAAACATCCCCCCTTCCGACCATTCAATTAAAACGTCCTAGTCCGCCAGGTACAACACAAACAGCGTGAATTCTATCATGCAGTAGGTTTATCAATGTCTTAACCTAAGCGAAACAAAACTTCTTGTGCATCTTTAAATGCCTGTTTTTCAGATACTGAGGTCGAATTTTCTCTAACTTGGCGTAGTGTAGTAACCCTTGGACTTCCGGTCAAGGAACTGTCATTCATGCTTTTGAAACATTGGGCCCGAAAAGTCGTTATGTAGTGTATATTTGCATCTGTAGCTCTCGCGTTTCTTTATTTTGACAATTTCCAACATTAGCTATGAAAATGCGTGCTTTCAGTTACCTTGAGGAAATACAGGCATCACATCCGGAAAAGAAAGAAGGATATTTTTCCGGACTTTTAGTACAATACTTATGATTAACAGGTACAAAACCTTGAAAAGCCAAAATATTGTCCATGATTTTATTAAAATGCTAATTTTTGATTTCTGTTCAGGGGGCTAAAAATCAACTTCCGGTAATGGAATGAAAATCATTCAACCGTTAAATAACTGATTTGGCAAAGTAAAAGACGTCCTAACTTTTTTGGTACATAGTTATATCCCGTACATAATTTTCACCCCTTAAATTAGGGTGTTGCGTTTCTATTGACGGTGAGTATAGATTTTTTAAAAAAAAATTCTATTTTTTAAAGTAAGAAATGCATTGTATATGCACTTCAGAAGCAAAATTTTGAATACTTCGGATTACTAAATACTTACAGTAATGGAAAATAGAAATTGCTAAATAATAAACAAATTCAGAGAGAAATTGATTATATTTCAGCAATCTTGAGAGTGTGAAGTGTGATTCTTTGCTATACTGTATATCCTAACTAATTACGAGGGCTGTTCAATGAATAATGTCCTGAGCTCCATAACATACAATATAGATATCATAAGCATTTAGGTTGCCTTTCTCTCATGATTGAATCTTTAATGAATTTATTACAGTTTATGGGACCACTTTCCATCACATAGTTTCATTGCAAGAAGCTGGAAAACAAGGGCTAATCGAGACACTGCATTTAAAATGAATGGTAAAAAATCAGTAAACTAGAGTGAAATTAAACGCTACATGAAAGCTGCTGTAAAACTCTTTAAGAATCCCAAAGAAACATTCACTGAAATACATGTATGTGAAATTTACAAAAAAGAATGTCTGTTTTATAGACACATGAGCAGGTGGATTTCAAAAAAACAAAAATGAATACTAGTAATGGGCATCAAAAATGGGTACCGGCCTTGGCGACAAAGACTTACAACAACAAGTGCACTGTTTGCCAAAAATTCAACAAATTATCACTGATGATGTTTGATTGACTTATGACACATAGCAAAATTGATAGAATTCATTTTAAGGGTGTTTTACACTGTTTCAGAGAAACTTTTGACAGTAAAAAAAGCTTAGTACTCAATGTTCACCCTATGTTTTGAAAGAAAGAGTGAAAACGACAGCGTGTAAGAATATTTCAACAATCACTTTAAAGAATCAAATATTGAAGTTATCCACGTTTGTCTCAAATTAAAACAAATAGTGAAACTTGACTCAATTGCTCTCCTTCAAAACAAATTTACAATAAGATGCACTTGACAAAAACAAC
This sequence comes from Saccostrea glomerata, assembly GCA_003671525.1. Classification (NCBI taxonomy): domain Eukaryota; kingdom Metazoa; phylum Mollusca; class Bivalvia; order Ostreida; family Ostreidae; genus Saccostrea; species Saccostrea glomerata. The sequence goes on along the minus strand of PRKT01000060.1, from coordinate 1,794,900 downwards.
CAAGGCCTGAGAAGAGCAAAGAATTACAAAAGCACAAAAACAGTTTAATATGCCATTCTCTTAAATATTAGTGACCTTGTTGTTCAAATTCTTATTCGGGGAGGTGGTTAAATTTCTAGAGAAGTCCAGAAAGCATTTTTTTTTGCCCCAAAAAAATATCAAAAGGTTTATGAAAAGATGGAACCAGAATCAGGAATCCACTATATTGAATTTCTTCATGACAGCCTCCAAATCCACACTCCATGAAGGGTAAAAGAGTTTTGGGGATAAACAGAAAGTTAATGTTTTGTCACACCAACAATATTCGCCAGTTCTTTCATACTTTGACTTGTTTCCAAACTTGAAAAAAAAACACTCTTCAGAAAGAAGAAACAAGTCAAGGAAATCATAGGATCTGTTATATTCCAGAATACAAATGGCCTACGCAAAAATGTGTTCTAAAAACAATCAGAAATTGGATAAAAATGTTACAGACATGTGTTTTAATTACAAGAGAATATTAAAGTGAAACCATTAAGGCTAAATCATTGAAAAGCTTTTTTTTTGTTTTTTTTTTTCGAGCACCGGGGACATTATTTATTGAACAGCCCTCGTATAAAATATATTTTCCACTTTTCCTGAAGTAAAAAAAAATTCATATAATCCTAACCTGTTGGCCAATAAGACAATGGTGGATTCCACACATTACCTGAAAAACAAAATCCTTATGGTGAATTCAAAGTTTATTGACTTAGCAATCTAAAAACATTTCCTATGTACATTATTAACATAAGTATTCAGAACCACTTCCTCCATTTAGGACAGAGCATTTCTCAAATGGTGGGAAATTTTTCAGAAATCAATTTTGGTCTAAGAGGGAAGATGGGTTTACAATTATTTCAGGAGGAAATGGTATTTTAATTATTAAGGAAGAAATTGGATTTAAAATTCTTATAGAAAGGAATTGGATTTAAAATTCTTTTAGGAGGAAAATATACGAGTTTATAATTCTCTCTTGATTTTCAATGATTTCGAAAAATATCATAAACAATTGTTAAATCATTGCATTATTTTTCTTTAATTGCCAAAATTGAAGTTACAGAAGTAAAAAATAAGAATTCAATTTTAAATAGGGTAAAAAGATAAACGTGAATGTATAAGAGTGGGTACAGATATAAAACATATTTTTCTTCAGACCCAGAGAAATATATAAATTTCAAAGAAACTTTAAGATAAAAAAAAAACGTTCATCTGAAATAAAACGAACAGAAATAAGTATTGTTTAGAGAGAATATTTACCAATTCCTGATTTTAAGAAACCAATATTATTTCTCTATAAATTGCTTACTTCAATGGTGAATCCAAATGATCATTATTTAAAATTAATTGTATTTTTGCTTATAATACTGGTGATCAGTTACTCCTACTATCAGATAAAAAAAATTATTATTTACAAATTAGCTCCAAATTCCTTTCGTTACTTTTTTTTTCAAAATTGTGTCTTTTCATTATTGAGTGACACTCTAATCAAAGAGAATACATCTAGCGATTTGTTTTGCTGCCGTAATAATGACATTTAATTCGTCCTAAACGCTTAATTAATGATATTATCATTAAGTATGTTCCTTTTACGTAGTCTTATATCCAATTATATTGTTTTATACAGCAGGGCCAAAGCAAATTTTACACGCCACAGAAAATTACCAAGAGAAAAAAATTGTTTATCACGAAAATACATGTAGTCCTTTATGCTTCTGATTAAAAATTGTAGAAAAGGTGTGAAATCGTAAGGCATACCTCTGCGGAAAGGAACAAACACCAAAACCTTCCTGGGTAAACAAAACAGAAAACAACAAACGAAGAGAAAGGTGGTCCTCATATTGCGGAGGCAGGTTGTCAAATGTAGGAGGGCGTAACGGGGGACAATAAATATGTATATATACGTATATCATGTCTAATCAAAATGCTAATTTCTTTGTAAAAATAACGATGTCCAACTATATTTTATCTCCTTTGCTTAGAGCAAATATTTGAAAAGATTTGCATAATTTATCTTTAATTAAGGATTCATTTAAATAATTTTTATCAAATTTGAATAAAATACCTGCATCAAATTACAGACTCAAAAAATAGAAAGTCCTTGTAATTGTGTTTACTTCAGTAATGAATGGTAAAAAGGTGTACAATCAATCACTGTGTTTAAAAAAAATAAGAACTTTTTAGTGCATTCCTTTCACCGTATGTTAAATATATACATTTCTTTTCGTTGACTGACACAAGAAACTGCGCATTTGTTTTTAATTCTTCCTAATTTGCAACTAAAGTAAAAGGCAAATGGCTATAGAAGCAAAGACCTAAAACATCATATGTAAAATCTCCGGAAATCACCCTTTTAATTCTTAAAAGAAGAGCAATTATGCTTTCTCGGGGAACATTTCCCCTCCATTCCTGCTTTTTTTTTTGGTGACAAGAACAAAAAAAAATACATCTTACTTCAAACTTTGTTGATCAAAAATAATAATAATAAAATAAAACATACAGTGCTTTTTAAGTGAAGATCTAGTAAATGAGGTGCTAAAACATTCATTATGACGTCAAAATTGATTTTAAACTTAAAGTTATTAAAAGTAACCCCGATACCTACATTTAATTTAACATAATTTTAAAGTAGAGGTCATGAAGATAGTCAGAACAATTTTTTCAGAGACTGCGGGCAATATCAATACATTTCATTTTTCTGAGATGGAAAAAAAATTCCTAAATTGAAACCTTTCTTCATTTTTCATTGAAAATGACCATTTAAAGTATATTTTTCATCGAATTTAAAAAAGTATACAATTTATATTTTATAATAATCATTATATTAAAGTATGTGGAATCATTTATTTATCAAAAAAGGTTAAAAGCGCCCTGCCCCTGTGTTCATTTACTACATCTTTATGAAATGTGTGGAGATAACGAACAGGATTCGAGTTACTAAGTCCATTAAGCATTACAAAAAGAATAGGAGCATAGCAAACACGGACCTCCAAAACATCGGAGGATGGATCAGGTGCCATGGAGGAGTGAGAATCACCTGTCATGATAGGAAAATAACGAAAAAAAAATCCGTGAACAACTCAGTGTGTAAATAATGGCCTAACAATTAGTATGAAAAAAGTCAGTCAGCATTTGACTTCATGATAAATAGTATTTACTGACGAGGTCATTGTATCGATCATAGAACTTAGGAATTAATGACTTTAAACGAGACTACTGAAATTCATGCTTCATTAACTTTTTTCAATAACTTACCTCGTTAAAGAAATTGTTCATATGTGGAACATGCTCTTCTAGAATCAACTGAGATAAAAACTCCATATAAAGGTGACAAAGGTATATTGCTGCATATGTATGGGAAGTTGACGATTGAAAAGTTAAAGCCATTACATTTATCAAAAAGATTTGTTGTTAGGTAACCATTAACGTCTTTGTCGAAAAAAAGATCTAAATACGGATATTGACAATCAGAAACTCAAGCATCTTTTTGATGTCAACTTCAGAGCTCTTGTGTATACAATCAGAATGTTTTTTTAACAAAATAATTTTGCAAATGTCCAATGACAAGATAAGAAAAACTATGAGTTCCATTTTTATTGAAAAAGCAGCTGTCAATATCAAAAAAGCCTGGACTTTAATTCATCGTGGGGAATGGTAGTGTATAAAGTTGAAAAGTGGTCAGTTTTAAGCTTTTGATTTTGGGATTCCAAATTGTCCAAAAGTTCCTAGGAATTTTTTAGTATCCATATCTGATTTACACTACTTCTTGAATATATTGCTGCACAGTACTCTTGAAGTTTCTCCTTCACTACTGTTAATATCTTAGTGAGGAGTAAAGAAAGAGGATTTGTTGAGCCATTACTGGTTATCTGTTATGTATCATTGTTTGCAAGGATTCTTATGAAGTTTTGGAATCCAATATATATATATGGTAGTTCAAATTCATTTTGGTTCCTTGAAATATTAAAATTATTCAAAACTGACACATGATTTTGAAGAATTTCTTCCTTAGAAAGGGAATATCAGTATAGGTTGGATTACCACTTGTAGAATTTAATTCAAGTTCTTCTAAAATACAATTTATATAACGAGTCTTACAAACGAAGACGATGTTGTTACCTGCTTTGTCAACAGGGACCAGTACGTACTGATCATGTAATCTATTCAATCCTTTTTTCATTTCTGAGTTATTGAATACAAAAGGATAGATGGTTTTCATATTGCCCCTCAATCTTTTTATACGTGATTTTAACATGGATCTAATACATTTAATCCATTCTGAGAAAGTTTCAACGTCTTCTATTTCATATCTGGCCCATCATCTGGCGTAATCTATAACAGAATCCATAATATTTATGAAATTCCGACGCCAGTTGAAGGATCGAGGTTCCCTATATTTAGGACCTTTTAAAATTATCATTTAAGTAACACAGGGAAAAGCTGTCCTTAGTTTTCTAATCAAAAATTTTTCTCGTTGTCTACGGAAAGGTGTACTCCGTGATGGACTGTTTTGTGGTGATAAATCATTTCGAGAATTCTAACTTTCAATGACAAAATAGAATGGTCAGGTAAATTAAACTGTTTGTATAAAAGCGGCTGATCCTCATGATTTATTAGAAATCGATGACCTGATATTCTGTTATTAAGTGATCCCTTGGTATCACCAACATAAACAAGTCAACATAGATTACATTCTATTCTCTCGACAACATTAGAAGATTTGCCGTTCAAAGATTCCCAAGTTTTGGTATAAAAGCTCTGTCCAGTAAGATTACTGGTGAAAGAAGTGTTTGTTATCAAAATGTCACATGTTTAAGTTTTTCACAAAATATTTTGAAATAGAATACTAGTAATCGGGATCGGAAAAAGAATCTCCAAATATATTTGTAATAGTTCAGAATAGATCAAGTTTTCAGATATTAATGGACTTTTAGGAGAAGCGCTGACTTTTACGGTTGACGAATAACTCTCATACTAGGAAGGAGTACGGAAGCTCTTTAACGATAAAATATTTAGCTCAACATTTAGTTCAACGAAAATAACGGGTTATTTCAAAGCACGGATAAGTTGTCCTTGAAGAAAACCACAACCATCCTACCCATAAATCCAGGCCTTCACATACAAGTGCCCCTAACACTATAACCATGACCACTAGAAAGGCTTTCTTTTCTATTATCAATTTTGACAATATGAAATGAATTTCGGACTATTGTATCGTAGATGTGAATGTTTAAATGTCCAAGTAAACAGTCAACTGTAAAAGTCAGTGCTTCTCGTAAAAGTCCAGTACTCCAATGATATCATCCTCTCCTCTTTATAAAGCAGCTCAGATAATTCATGTTCATACCCAATCGATGTGGTTATCGTTTCTGTTTCAGTATCAAGAATAAATTTATCAATTTTTAGTAGACATTTTTGTTTGTTCTTTAACCCACATTTTGGTTTTATAAATAATATCTTTTTCCGATATAAATGAAATATAATATATGCAAAAAATATGCAGTACTTTATAACATGGTCACTCGAGTTTTACCGATTAGAAGGGCCATTTGATATTAAATTCAAGTCTTTGGAGGGATCTCTCTACCAGGGAACCAGGATATACTTAAACTGATTATGATAAATTAACAACGATCCATCTTAATCACTGATAAAGAATGAAACATAATATCTAAGTTAATTAGACCTTTTGAAGGTTGTTCTAGTAAGTTTATTTGTATCACAGCACAGTATTCTGTGATTCATAATAAAAAAAAAACGACCGATGATCTCGCTAAGTTCCCGCGGTGGAATAGTGGTACATCGTTTTCTGATACTGTAATTAAACCAACTTTTATTAACGTGCAAGAAATGTCCAAGGGTTTTGTAATCTTCTTTAATTCACAAATAGTTATCGCCACAAACCCTTTCTTTTGCTTTATATTGTAGAGTAGTTTCCTCAGTCACGAAAACCAATCGTCGCGGAATGATTTCAAAATGACGTCACGAATCGCAAATAAAAGATGACGAGAATAAAAGTTGGTTTACAGTATTAACTAAATTCATATGGTCTACATATGTAATATGTCTTATGTTCCAGTAACGTGTGAATTTTTTTTCCACGAATACAGTACATATTTTAACTGCTTTGTTTTGACTTGTACGGCGGTGCAGCTCGTTAGGACACGCAATTCTTTTTTTGAATACAAGAAAAAAATTATCTCGTGAAAATGAAAACTATCTCGTTTGAACAACATGCTACATGTATCTGTTGAAAACGAGATATTATCAGGTGAAAGCAACATATTATCTTGTGAAAACCACACATAAACATGTAAATACGACATATAATAGTGTTAAAGCGACATATGATCATCTGAGAATGACATATTATCATGTGGAAACAAATCATATCATGTGAAACAACTTATTATTATATCGTGATAAGTCGTTTTCATGACATAATATCTCGTTTTCACAGTTTGACTGCTTGATGTCCAGAAGAAAAAAAGATTTTTAAAGATTGTGTAATGTGTAATTGAGTTCGTAACGCTTACTTTGTTTAAAACGATAAAATGACAAAAAATTTTTCTCAATCACTAATTAGATTTGTATTATTTATCAAGTAGCCCTGCCTTGGGTAAAAATCACAGAAGAATCAAATACAACAAGCTAATTACAGCGAAGGTAAACCTAACTTCTTATAAAGTAGATACACAAGTACCAAGGACAGGTCGGCTCTATTCGGGCCCCTAACCCTGGCACCTGTGATCTTCCTGACAAATTGTCAGACCTTTGGCTTATGGCTTGCCAAACTATTATATCATACAATTGAACAGCTTCGGCTTTATTCGGGCCACTGATCAATTGTATGAGTCCAGAAGTTAAAACTAGAAATAATTATTACCTATCTCCCTCTTCCCTGTAACAGGACTAACACTGTCTCATAGCGTCTCCTACTTTTATACTACTGAGACAGTCTATTATAAAGGGGTGTCGGATTATTCCATTATGAATCTGATTAGGGTCACTAAAACGTTTGAAGTAATAGATCAAAAACATCACATTACCCACGCCTCTGGGTACATTCGTTCCGAATGAAACAAATCTTATCTTTTTAAATGTTTTTATTTTTAATTAAACAATAAAACAACCAACCAAAAGAACCATACTTTGGTTAACACAATCTGTGTTGGACATGGTTATATACAGTACTCTCTAACATAAAATAAATTTCTAAACAGTGGTTTCTTCGATATCTACTGGTCCCTCTCGAAATTTCTTTACAGTTTTTACCGAAACTTCGTTGCGAAACTCAGTTTGTGTGGAACTATTAATCATAGTTTTCTTATGCTCAATTAGTTGTTTATCATCATCATTGGATGGACGTTTCCCCGGAAGCATCGGAGATGTTTCCTTGCGGAAAACTCGCCCAACCATGATATCAGCGTCTGGTCTCTTTACTGTTTCTGCAGATGCACTTTGGCCACTGGCACAAGCTGTATTGCTGTCATTGGATTCTGTCAAAAGTAAATCACCTGGGTCTTGTGACAACCATTCTTCTTTCTCTGAATCGCTTTCACTTGACAAATTATTGTTGTATTCTTTTTCTGAGTTCTCTGGTTTGCCTTCACTTGCTGGGTCAAGCTTCTGTCCCAAAGGCATTGGACTTTCCAATAAACCTGCATGTGCTCTCTTCATATGCCTCTTAACATTACACTCTTTTTGTGATTTAAAAAACACAAAATTCACAAGAATGTTCTTTCATGGCACATTGTACAACATGCATGGAGAACTCACTGTCCCCTTGAAACAGTTCGGCACACATTGGGCACTTCCTTGTCCCACTCCGTTTTGTTACCTTTGTTTTCACCATGGCTTTGAGTGATCTGAAATAGACAACAGTATATTATACTCTAAAATATTACTAGTACTCAGTTTCATAATCTTTTAACCAAATCGGAGGTCTTCTACTTCTAAACTGTCGTGTCGGTAACTCTTCATCACCAACAGAACCTATCTCATCAGTACTACCCTGATGTTCATCAATATATATCTTTTGCAATTGCTTTCTCGTCATTTATGTCATCAGTCAGCGATTGGTTTTTGTCAAGATTTCTGTCGTCTCTCTGTTCTACAGCATCTGGACTTTCTCCAAACAACGTCTGATGTCGTTTCAGTCTCATTCTATCGACGTGTATGACCTGATTTGATCCACGTGCTCCGCAATTCACCATGTATGTTACATCAGACATCACCTTAATGACTTTGTATGGTCCACGCCAATAACTCTTGAATTTTGGCGACTGTCCTGTCTTTGTTCTCGGAAAGTACACATAAACCTCATCATTTTCCTTGAATTTTGTCCAATTCAATTTTCTGTCATGATAATGTTTCTGACGAACCATGGCTTGTTGTGTATTTGTGCGTACAATTTTATGTGCATTTTCAAGTCTTTCTTGCAGTTCCCAAACCCATTTATTTTGAGAAACTGGGTTAATTACAGAAGGTACATCATACATGATGTCTAAAGGAGTGCAAACCTCCATCCCAAGCATCATTGAATTTGGCGAAAAACCAGTGGTTTCATGGATTGTGGACCTGTATGCCATCATGACATAAGGTAAATGCTCATCCCAATCCGTGTGATTATCGTTAACAAAATTGCTGAGCATAGTTGTGAGGGTCCGATTGAAACGTTCCACCATACCATCCGATTGGGGATGATATGGCGTTGTGTGTGTTTTTCGAATTCCAAGCAAAGTACACATTTCAGAGAACAGTTTGCTTTCAAACTGCCTACCTTGGTCTGAGTGGATGACTGCTGGTGTACCAAATCGACATATCACCTCCTCTACTATGATCTTTGCAACCGTACTTGCTTCCATATTTGGCATTGCAAAACTTTCTGTCCATTTAGTATAATAGTCTGCAACAACCAGGATGTATTTGTTTCCATTCTTTGTGACTGGTAGCTCTCCTAAAATATCTGTTGCTTTTCTCAAAAGAATAACCAGAATGTACTACCTTCATTGGTGCATCCTTGGTCACATTGTCACTCTTCCTTTTAGAACAAAGCTCACAACCAGCTATATAAGTTTCCACATGATAATATGTCATTCTCAGATGATCATATGTCGCTTTAACACTATTATATGTCGTATTTACATGTTTATGTGTGGTTTTCACAAGATAATATGTTGCTTTCACCTGATAATATCTCGTTTTCAACAGATACATGTAGCATGTTGTTCAAACGAGATAGTTTTCATTTTCACGAGATAATTTTTTTCTTGTATTCAAAAAAAGAATTGCGTGTCCTAACGAGCTGCACCGCCGTACAAGTCAAAACAAAGCAGTTAAAATATGTACTGTATTCGTGGAAAAAAAATTCACACGTTACTGGAACATAAGACATATTACATATGTAGACCATATGAATTTAGTTAATACTGTAAACCAACTTTTATTCTCGTCATCTTTTATTTGCGATTCGTGACGTCATTTTGAAATCATTCCGCGACGATTGGTTTTCGTGACTGAGGAAACTACTCTACAATATAAAGCAAAAGAAAGGGTTTGTGGCGATAACTATTTGTGAATTAAAGAAGATTACAAAACCCTTGGACATTTCTTGCACGTTAATAAAAGTTGGTTTAATTACAGTATCAGAAAACGATGTACCACTATTCCACCGCGGGAACTTAGCGAGATCATCGGTCGTTTTTTTTTTATTATGAATCACAGAATACTGTGCTGTGATACAAATAAACTTACTAGAACAACCTTCAAAAGGTCTAATTAACTTAGATATTATGTTTCATTCTTTATCAGTGATTAAGATGGATCGTTGTTAATTTATCATAATCAGTTTAAGTATATCCTGGTTCCCTGGTAGAGAGATCCCTCCAAAGACTTGAATTTAATATCAAATGGCCCTTCTAATCGGTAAAACTCGAGTGACCATGTTATAAAGTACTGCATATTTTTTGCATATATTATATTTCATTTATATCTGAAAAAGATATTATTTATAAAACCAAAATGTGGGTTAAAGAACAAACAAAAATGTCTACTAAAAATTGATAAATTTATTCTTGATACTGAAACAGAAACGATAACCACATCGATTGGGTATGAACATGAATTATCTGAGCTGCTTTATAAAGAGGAGAGGATGATATCATTGGAGTACTGGACTTTTACGAGAAGCACTGACTTTTACAGTTGACTGTTTACTTGGACATTTAAACATTCACATCTACGATACAATAGTCCGAAATTCATTTCAATGTCCCCTGTTTTCAGATACTGCGTGTTGGAGTGTGTGGATGCCTCTCTATGTCCAGAGGGCGCTAAATATGCTGATGTCATTGAGTTCCGAACTCTGGCTCTTCCCAGTGGGATTTTACCTCAACAGGATTTAATAAGACTCACTGTGTTGAATCAAAATAATGTTAAAATGACTAAAAATGAGTTTATCATCCTGGAGAATGACCCTAAAGTGAATTTCCAGTTGAGAATCTACGAGGGGTCAGGGATTCTGTTTACAGAACAACCTCTAGAGGAGTTAGAGACGTATAAAATCAAAGTGAGAGCCAAATCTTATAACGCTGTAACAGGGGTCTTACAGTATCAAACTACATTTATGATTCATATATCAATTTCAGCATACCCATATTGATTATAGACTGTGTACCTGTTTGATTTTGTATTAATTTTTTATAGTTGATGATTTCATTTTGATAATGAATAGAAATATAAAACGCTAGCTACACCTCTTCCAGGGTTATGACCAAGGTTAACATTTTATAATATAGAATGAACTCCGTTTCAAGGTCAAAGGGTCAAGGTTGTTGGGATTTAAAGAAAGTCTTTGGCTCAAAGATTACGTATGGGAAGTATGAAAGTACAGGCCCTTACCGTTCAAAAGTTATGACCAAGGTGAAAAATTGTAAAAAGTAGGTCAAACTCTAAGGTCAAAGGGTCAAGAATCTTGATATCCAATGAAAGGTCTTGTCACAAGGATTACACATGTGAAATATGAAAGCTCTAGCCCATACTGTTCAAAAGTTATGACCAAGGTTAAAGTTTGTAAAAAGTAGGTCAAACTCTAAGGTCAAGGTCAAAGGGTAAAGAATCTTGATATCCAATGAAATGTCTTGCCACAAGGTTTAAATTTGTGAAGTATGAATGCCCTAGTCCAAACCCTTAAAAAATTATGGTCAATGTTGTATTATTAAAGTAGGTCAAACTCCAAGGTCAAGGTCAAAGGGTCAAAGTTCTTGGTATCCAATGAAAGGTCTTTTCATCAGGAGTATATATGTGAAGTATGAAAGCCTTAAGACTTATTGTTCAAAGGTTACAGACAAGGTTAAAGTTTTTTCATAGGTATAGAAAGTTTAAGGATGTTGGTATCCAATGAAAGGTCTTTCCACAAAAAATACATATGTGAAATATAAATGTCCTGGTTTCTATTGTTCAAAAGATATGGTCAAAGTAAAAGTTCAACATTTTTGTGTTAAAGTGGGTCAAACTCCAAGGTCAAGGTCAAAAGGTAAAATTTGGTGGTACCCAAAAAAAGGTCTTGTCACAAGGAATACACATGTGATATATGAATGTCATAGCTTCTCTAAATCAAAAGTTATAGGCAAGGTTAAAGTTTTTGCGGACAAACAGACAAACAGAGACAGACAGACAGACGGACACGACAAAAACTATATACCCCCGAAACTTCGTTTAAGGGGGCATAAAAATTGTGTTTACAGATATCAATGAATGTATCAGCTCCAATATTGACTGTGTTTACAGATATCAATATTGACTGTGTTTACAGATAACAATATTGACTGTGTTTACAGATATCAATATTGACTGTGTTTACAGATATCAATATTGAATGTTTACAGATATCAATATTGACTGTGTTTACAGATATCAATATTGACTGTGTTTACAGATATCAATGAATGCATTACATCCAATATTGACTGTGGACCAGAGAGGATGTGCTTCAATAAAAGAGGTGATGTCAGCTGTATAGATATTCCCTGTCCTGATAACTACACACGGGATCCACTTACAAAGTAAGCTGAAAAAATACAAATATTATCTACTTAAGTAAGTCGTATAAACGATACACGGGAACCAATTACAAAGTAAGTCATAATTACTTAACACAGGATCCACTTAATAAGTAAGTCATATGAAATACACAAGGGATTCACTAATTCAACACAGTGAGTCTTATTAAATCCTGTTGAGGTAAAATCCCACTGGGAAGAGCCAGAGTTCGGAACTCAATGACATCAGCATATTTAGCGCCCTCTGGACATAGAGAGGCATCCACACACTCCAACACGCAGTATCTGAAAACAGGGGACACAACTCTTGACACAGTAGTCAGCTTGTACACCATGTTTATAATTATCGAGGACATGTGACTTACTTTGTAAGCTGCTCCTCCATGAAGTTATTTTAGGCGACTACCGGTAAGTCACATTTTTCTATAAGTTATTACTTACTTTGTGAGTGAATCCCTTGTGTATTTCATATGACTTACTTATTAAGTGGATCCTGTGTTAAGTAATTATGACTTACTTTGTAATTGGTTCCCGTGTATCGTTTATACGACTTACTTAAGTAGATAATATTTGTATTTTTTCAGCTTACTTTGTAAGTGGATCCCGTGTGTAGTTATCAGGACAGGGAATATCTATACAGCTGACATCACCTCTTTTATTGAAGCACATCCTCTCTGGTCCACAGTCAATATTGGATGTAATGCATTCATTGATATCTGTAAACACAGTCAATATTGATATCTGTAAACACAGTCAATATTGATATCTGTAAACATTCAATATTGATATCTGTAAACACAGTCAATATTGATATCTGTAAACACAGTCAATATTGTTATCTGTAAACACAGTCAATATTGATATCTGTAAACACAGTCAATATTGGAGCTGATACATTCATTGATATCTGTAAACACAATTTTTATGCCCCCTTAAACGAAGTTTCGGGGGTATATAGTTTTTGTCGTGTCCGTCTGTCTGTCTGTCTCTGTTTGTCTGTTTGTCCGCAAAAACTTTAACCTTGCCTATAACTTTTGATTTAGAGAAGCTATGACATTCATATATCACATGTGTATTCCTTGTGACAAGACCTTTTTTTGGGTACCACCAAATTTTACCTTTTGACCTTGACCTTGGAGTTTGACCCACTTTAACACAAAAATGTTGAACTTTTACTTTGACCATATCTTTTGAACAATAGAAACCAGGACATTTATATTTCACATATGTATTTTTTGTGGAAAGACCTTTCATTGGATACCAACATCCTTAAACTTTCTATACCTATGAAAAAACTTTAACCTTGTCTGTAACCTTTGAACAATAAGTCTTAAGGCTTTCATACTTCACATATATACTCCTGATGAAAAGACCTTTCATTGGATACCAAGAACTTTGACCCTTTGACCTTGACCTTGGAGTTTGACCTACTTTAATAATACAACATTGACCATAATTTTTTAAGGGTTTGGACTAGGGCATTCATACTTCACAAATTTAAACCTTGTGGCAAGACATTTCATTGGATATCAAGATTCTTTACCCTTTGACCTTGACCTTAGAGTTTGACCTACTTTTTACAAACTTTAACCTTGGTCATAACTTTTGAACAGTATGGGCTAGAGCTTTCATATTTCACATGTGTAATCCTTGTGACAAGACCTTTCATTGGATATCAAGATTCTTGACCCTTTGACCTTAGAGTTTGACCTACTTTTTACAATTTTTCACCTTGGTCATAACTTTTGAACGGTAAGGGCCTGTACTTTCATACTTCCCATACGTAATCTTTGAGCCAAAGACTTTCTTTAAATCCCAACAACCTTGACCCTTTGACCTTGAAACGGAGTTCATTCTATATTATAAAATGTTAACCTTGGTCATAACCCTGGAAGAGGTGTAGCTAGCGTTTTATATTTCGCATTTCTTGTGAAAAGGCCTTACTTTGGTACCAACATACTAGTATTTGATCTGCATTTGAGAAAGCTTAACCTTCGCTATGTTGCCATACCCAACATGTTTCACAAACACATCTTGTTTCTATTCATTATCCACAATAAAATCCTTATCCCTTCAGAAACTTTTTTATTTACCAGGAATAATTAGAATATAC